>VYZT01002639.1:4344-15997 GCA_013400735.1 Pomatostomus ruficeps
GAGCAGCCCCGCGATTGGCGGAGCGCGAACGCGAGCGCTGCCGCGTCCCCTCCCGCGCGGCTGCGGCGGCCGCCGCCTCACGGCCGCCGGGCCCCCGAGATCGCCTCCTGCCCCTCCTCGCCTTCTGCCCCTCTCGCCTCCTGCCCCTCCTCGCCTTCTGCCCCTCTCGCCTTCTGCCCCTCCTCGCTTCCTGCCCCTCCTCGCCTTCTGCTCCTCTCGCCTTCCCGGGCGCCGAGGAGCCGTGGCCGTGGGTGCCTGCGCTGGCTGCGGTCTCGGCCGGCGCCTGCAAACCGCTGAGGAGAGCCGGGGAGGGAAAAGCATGGGCACAGCCACCCGTCCGGCCTGCCCCACATCGCCCGGGCGCCCGCACGCGCGCGACATACGGGGTCCAGCCTGACCTGGCAGGGCTGTAGGCAGCAGCGGGGAAAGAGAGGAGCAAGAGGAAGGAACAGGGCTGCTTCCAGATCAAGCCTATGTGTCCTGTTCGGCATCCCGGGGCTGTGCAAACCATGGATAAACCGGGTCATGCTCGCTCCGGCATCCAGGTGACACGAGGTTTCGTGCACACAATGGCAATTCTGCTTTCCTTTACGTAGCAGAAACTTGGAGCATAGCAAATGGAATACTGTTCAGGTTTTAACAGCTCTCTCCACAGCAGCAAGTTATATTTTGTCAGCTCCTTTACATTCATTGTCTCAGCCAACTTTCCAAACTCCTCTCAAGCAAAAATTGCTTCTGGAACATTCTTTTTCTGGGTTATCAGGGATATTTTGTTAAATTTATTAACCTTTCCCTTGATCATTTTCTGCAAAAGATTTTCGGGTTTACCACCAAATCTCTGTTTAAGTCGTTCACAGACAGACATGATGCTTTCAAAGCCCCATCTTTCTTCTGCAGTTTAGCATTTCGTTCTTGCTGTTCTGTGCATCTAAAAATTGCATTTCCAGGGCCATTGTAATCCAAAACTGGATGCTGGTTGATTGGCTGGGAGTTTTTTATTTTTCAAGGATAATAACAGCTTTTCAGAAATAAGATATTTAAAATACAATGTAAAAGTTTAAAAATATTGCTGGTGGTTGTTGCAGTGTGCTCTGGCCAGTTTTGGTCTATCTCATGGCCAGGCTCTGCTATGTCCCCTCCCCCGCCATCAGTATCATTTCCCCACCCCCCGGAGGGCTCTGTATTGTGTAATCCTATACAAAGCCCGCCAAATTCAAACCTAGCATCCCCCCATTGGATGTTGTACCCTCCCTCCGCCCCCTTGTGTCTGTATTTATGTCACTGTAACATGCTGTGTCAGGGCTTCCCCGGCACCATCCAGTGCTGAATAAACCATCTGGGAATGCCCCTCCACCTTGTCTCTCTGTCTTCAGCGCGCCTGGAACATTGGTGGATTGGGTGAACCCATATAGGAACTTCGCCAGCCCACCCGTGCCTTGGAGCAGCCTGGACAGCCCCTGGAAGCCGCGGACGGACACGCGGTGCACCCGCGGAACACACCGCAGCACGTGGTCATCTCTGCAATTTCATATCTGACCGGTGAAAATTGCCAGGAGGTTTTTTTACTGACTACTACCTGATGCAGTTAGTATCTTTTCTGCCTTTTTCCAGTAAAATATTTGTGAATTCAACATTCTTTTATTTTCACAGTTCAAAATTCCACTACGTTTTCATTAAATGCTGACTCTGGGCACCGGCTTTGGTCTTGTTACCTGTAAAGTTGGGGATAAAATATAGAGAAGCTGGCAAAAAAATCATGCGTTTCTTTTTTGTGTCCCAGGGAGAGAAAGTTTGTCAATGGTGTGGTATATGTGAAGGGGAAGGCACTTTATTAAGACAAATATTGTTTTCACCTTTTCTGTACGTTTCATATCTAGCTGGAAAAAGGACAGAATCTGCAATCGCAAGAAATTCTGTGAATAAAGTGTACATCTCCTAGCTACCTCATTTGTTCTTGAGTGACTCCAGTTTCAAAGTCAAATCTCCCTTTGGAATGGCCCTTAAAAATCTTTCTTACTAATACCTCTGAAATTAGCTGCATTGTAATGCTCTGCAGGTAGCTTATACATCAAACTGCTATTTTCTCCCCATTAAATCCCTTCTAATGATATTGTTTCTGTGTCTGCTACTGTTTTGCTTTTGTGGGGCTTAAAACCTTAGAGGGCTCTTCCAGCCCACATCCAGTGTCAATGTTTACTGTCACAAACCTCTTTGAAGACTCAGAGTGCCACCAAATATCCTGAAAAGGAGCATCTTTATCTGAAATCCTAGTGTTGTTGGGCAGAGAAGGAAAATATAAGAGATACATTCTAAAGTAATCCCAAACTGTGTTCTCATGCAACAGTTTCTCATTGGTTTTTTTTCTGTTCTACCTCTCATTCTCCCTACAATCAGAATTTGTTTATCACTCTTGCCTATTTAGCAGTGAATTTTTCAACTACTCCTTCTAAATGCAAGGAGTTGTTTCAAAATCAAGAGATGTATAAATAAAACACATTCATCTGAAACTTGCATATTTGTTGGGAGAAGGGTGTGATAATTTTTCTATTGGAAAAGGCCCTGTGTGTTAAAACCTTTAGAGAGAAAATTGTTATTGCTAAACATGAGTCACATGGGACAGCCCAGAGTGAAAGAAGCTCCAAGAGGATTGTGGTTCAGGCACACGCAATCATCTCGATACTCTTCTTTGTTTGCAGAGGCTACAAAACTTACTCCACCCCACTTTATGAGTGGCATAATGTGAAGGCAGATAGCTTTGTCGTATGACAATACCAGTATATTTACTAACTGAAGGGTTTGCAAAGTCATGTAAAGAATCACAGACACTCCTGGCAGATCTTTCTGTAACAGCACGTGGGCATCTCGTGGTCTGGACTGTTATGTGCCCTGTGCTGTTCCTTATTTTGATTCTGCGTGTCTTTTGTTCAACAACGGCACTTTGGAACAACTTCAGTTTACTAGAACACATGGAAGGGCTCAGATGTGTTTAGTGCTATATCAGGATAGTGAGTAGAAATTGCGCATGACTGGCTTTTGGCTTTCCATCTGTCTCTTAAAACTGTTTATCATTCTGATACTCCTCTGAATTTATCATTGTTGTTGGCTCACACTGTGTTCTGGTCAAAGGTTTTAAAATGTTTATTAAAAGGAATGCTTTTCACTAAAATAAATAATCTGTCATGGAAGTCATGCCACCAAGCCAACCAGATGGGGAGAACAGGCATATTTGTGTAATATGCAGACTAACTTCAAACACTATCACAAGAGATGTTTCTGTACTCCTTATTGTTCCCATACAGTTACACAGGTAGTTGGCAGTCAGATCATTAGGAGTGGAAACATAAAGCTGTTGGATTTCCTGCAGTGTGACACAAAACCTTGGCCAAGAAAAGCATGGTAAAAATAGGTTGATCATTTATAAGCATCTAAAAGAAAATAAGGAAGTTGTTTAAAGAGTGATTTGATGACAGCAAGAAGGGCAGAATCAGAAGCAAGGGAGCTATTCATACTGATGATAATCGTAAGTGCCAAACTGGCAAGCAGCCAAAGTGCCTACTAGGCAGGGATCAAAGACACATATGGTGAGTCTCAAACAACAAATAAGCCATAGAATTCTGGCAAGCGTTGCAGGAATAATATGCTCCAGCTCTGACAAAGATGAGGACCAAAAAAAAAAAACAATGGGGCTACCAATACTGGATCATACCTCAGGGAAAGCAAAGCTTTCATCATTTCAGTTTTATTGGAGAAAAATGTAGATAACTTCTCACATATGGTAGGTCTGGTTGATCTAAAATGATGGGAAGTGTAACACAATGTTAAGAAATACCCTTTACAGTTGTGGCAGTAAATCAGTATTCCATTAGCTGCAGTATCATTCAGAGACGGCATTCTTCAGAGAGTTAGTAATAGATGTACTTTGCCAAAGTAAAACTGTATCCTAGGTGATAGACACCTGGCATTTGAAACAGACACAATCAAGAAGAAAGTCCAAGTTGACGTCTTGCCAGATGTTGGAGCCTGTTCTTTTCTTTCACTAATTTGGTCAGATGGTAGGGTTTTTGACAACTAGATCTCAATGTAAAGCAAACAAACACAAAAAGGGAAACATTTTAACTTTATTCTCATGCTACTATGCAGCATCAAATAGGAAAAGAAGGAAATTCTGTGAGTTTAGACCTGGCTTCATAGTTATACACCCATACACAGTCATTTAATAAAGAGATGTATCATAAGCTGTGTTATTTTACATTTCTAAAGGATGCTGACTTTTACAATGGTGAGAATGGTACTCGACAGCCCTTTGGGTCTTTGGGTGGTCTTCAAAGTACCAGCACTGTATAGCTACATTAAATTGTTATGAGGCATATCAAGGACAGCAGAGAATTGTAGCAGAAAGTGCTTATTTATGGGCAACATTTTCCATTTGAGATATTTCCATAACTGACAGAAATGCTGGTGAACCAAATGTGTCCCTTGTCTGACTCTCTCATTTAAACTGTAATTTCTTTGTCTCAGTGACCTGACCTACCACTCAACAGTATCAGGAGAAACTGTGAGCCAATTCTTGAATGGATTTTCAAGGTGCCATTATAATATTTAAGAAAATATTTCCTTTTCAGAGCAAGTGTTTTGCCTACTGTTACACAGACTTTGTTTCCATCTCTTTTTTTCACATCAATGCACTTAGTATCTCCCTCTTCACCCAGTCTTCTCTGCCAATAAATACTGATGTGATTTCTTATACAGATTATAAGGTACAAAATGCAGTAACCTCTGATTTCCTTCCTCTCTTTATGTTATTGAGAGACAAAAAAATAGTACTGATTGTCAGTGAAGCCAGTTTCCTTGTTTTTCAAAAAAGTGATCCCTTTACATCATGTAGAAAAAAGAGAAACTATAAATTACTCTTAGGAAATGTTTATTGGTTAAAGAAATGCTGGAACAGCTTTTATGCTATATCCATTACCTCTCAAGTAAAGAGCATTTATCAGAGTTTAGTCAAAACAGGACAAAATAACCACCTGAAAATCATACCTGCACTGCATTCTGGGAATAGTGCTTTCCAAACAGGAAAAAGAGAGTTAAAGACCTGAACCTTTTCTGTTCTCTTAGGGAGCAATTTTTCTGATTTATTTTAAATATATATTTTAGTATCAAATGAACCATATTCTACAAATCATATGCTATTTCTCTATTTCAAACTTGTCCAGTAAGTGAAAATGAATTAGTCATTATCCAATAAAGCACAAATGCATGTAGATTATATGAATCCAAAAGCTAAATTTATATGAGGGGGTTTTTTTATTTTTCTAATTACTAAGTTAATGTGCGAAACGTATTTTGTGGGCATACCAGGAATAAATGTTTGAGGGTTTTTTTGAGGCATTTGGCATATAACTACTTTTAAAATTATTTGCAGAATGTTCACAATTGCTATGCCTCTGTCACTAAATTGTTCCGGAGCAATAGTAACTGTTTAAATTCTAATATAGTGACGTGTCTGACACTAGAATTTTTTTATTTCTTATGTCACCAACATTACTCAACTTAGGACAAAAAACCCAAAACAATGGAGAAGTTTTCTGGTGCAGTATAAACTTAATTTGGCAACCAAACAGTAAAAAAGGTAGAGTTATTTTTGAAGAGACAAAGCAGAGTTTGTGTTTGCATATAAAGGATGTGCTTGCCAAGGTAGTTTGCTCTTGTTTAATATGGCAGTTTCATACTTCATATCATTTTGCCTAAACAATGTGCAATTAAAATGTATATCCACAGTAATTGAAAGCAGTTTTTAACTTATCAACACAACAAAAACTTTTGGACAACATACTACTAAATAATGAAAAATAAATTAAAATTGTGTGTAATGTAGGATAAAAACAAATATCACATGGGCCATAATGCAAAGTAATCTGAGATCATCAAGTAAATGTGTGCATCATTTTTTTTCTTCATTTCTGTTTGTATTTAACTTCAGAGTCAGATTGCAGTTTTCAGCTAAGTCCTATGATCTAAAATCCTCTTTAGTAGGATGCATAAGTTAGGACAAAGAATTGTGTTTTTTGGCTCCAATAGTAAAGACTGAACCAGGCAAATGAATACTGTAACTCTAGAGGAAAGACTGACAGGAATTACTGGAATGGTATTGATATTCAGAGATTCCCTTTTCAGCGTAATGGTAGCAACAGCAGTATAAAGTAAAAAAACTTGGAAAAAGTCAAGTTTTTTACATCTTGTTTTGCTATCTTCATCACTAATACAAGATGTAGGCACATAAAAATTGATGTGCTTCATGTTGCAATTGCAACAAAAAGCACATTCTTGAATCCACAGCATTTCTAACAAAAAATTATCTGTAAACTTCATCTGAGCAGGAAAAACCTAGAATAGCTTTAAATTAAAATGCTAATGTCATATTGTGAAGAAGAATACAACTTACTTTTGTTATGTTTAGGACTCACAGTGTTGCTTATGCAATTTCCTGTGAAAGAGACCAGTGTTCTTTTTCATAACAGGAATGCCATTTGCTGTATTAACCATTCCATGCTAGCCTTAATTATTTCTTTCCCCAATTTAAAACATGATTCACCTCCAAAGCAGATGTCTGTATACCAGGATGAGAAGGGATTTGTTTCACATACTACATATGGTAATTTTAAGGTCTATGTGTCAGGTCATGGAATTATCATAGAATCATAGAATTGCTTAGGTTTGGAAAGACTTTTGGGATCATTGGGTTCAGCCATTAACCCAGCACTGCCAAGTCCATCACTGAAACATGTCCTTCAGCACCCCAATTACCTGACAACACGAGAATTAGAATTTTCTTGGGAAAATTCACAGCTTTCTCATAATTCTGATTGCAAATAATGGCTTTCAAATGTGTTAGTGTGGTCCTAGTACAACAGGGTAGTAGTTTGGGCTGGGATGAATTTAATTGTTTTCATCACCACTTGCTGTGTTTTGGATTTGTGATGTAAACATTGTTGACACATGTTTTATTATTTTATTGCTGATCAGTGTCACAGCCTTCTCTGTTTCTCACTATGTCCTCCCAGCAGTAGACTGGGGGAGGACAAGAAGTTGGGACACAGCTGGGACAGCCAACCCCAAAATGATCAACAGACAAGTAAACGCTGAGGAAGGAGGAAACAGGGTGGCATTCAGGGTTATGGCATTTGTCTTCCCAAGTAACAGTTGTATGTGGTAGAGCCTTGCTTTGGCAGAACACCTGCCTGCCAATGGGAAATGCTGAGTTAATTCCTTATTTTGCCTTGCTTGCACACACAGCTTGGCTTTCCCTCCTAAACTGTCTTTATCTCAACCCACAAGTTTTCTCATTTTTATGCTTTTTTTCCTCCTCTCCCCCACCCCACTGTGGGAAATTCATTGAGTGACTGTGTGGGGCTGAACTGTATATCAGGGTTACCTCAGAACAAACAGATACAATCTGCATGAGACTGCAGAGGATAAAAATAGAGGTAGACAGCATTAGCTAAACCTCCTACTTTAGGCACTTAAAATAGGCATTACAGCATTTACGAGTCTTTGGAGATATTTAAGCTGCCTAATCTGCATTTTTTCTGGAGTAGGTGGAGGGAACTAGGTGTCCACATCACCCTAAGGGAAGCGTTTGCTGCAGTGTAGCTACAGACTTGCTTTTCCAGTGCCAGGAAGGAAACTTCGGTGTTTTCTAGGCAGGGCAACATGTCCACATGTTGAACAGGTAGCCACTAAAGTTCGGCCAGTAGGAAACATCAAGCACAGAGCAATAACTACAAAGTGTCTAGCTGAGTTTGAGAAACCTTCAGAGTATTGGACCTACACTTCCCGTTTCCTAGGAGAGAATCCTAAATGCCAAAGCAAATGTTGACACTGGATCACTGTTTAGCCAGGAATTTGAGTAATAAGAAATCAAAAACAATGCATAGAATATTTCATTAAGTTCTATAGTAATACATTAGTGTTACAGTTCTGACTTTTCTTTGACCTTTACGCATCACAGGTCATGGTGCAGAAAGATTCTTTAAGATCTATAGCTATCCTTGAGGTCAACAGGTAAACAGACTTTTGGACTTAAAACTATTGAGTTTGGGGAGCTTTTTGGTTGGGGTTTTTTGTAGTTGTTTTTTGTGGGGTTTTTCAGTAAAAACTTTTTATTCCTTTTCTGATCATACAGAACTTCAATTAAAATTTTTGAGGTGTTTTGCACCATGTTAAGGAACATAATTTGACACAATTCCTCAATTATTATAGATCAGATTTGTTCAAGGAGAGCACTAACAGAGATTGGAGGTAGTATGAGGTTTTTATAATTCTCTTCTAGTGGGACTTTTGTGGAGCATGAGCAAGGTGTGGCTAACACTTTTCGGGGACCGCAAAACTGCCCGGGGTTCTGTGGGACAAATATCTAGCACCCTTGGTCAGATACATGCCGCAGAGGCGTGGTATTTCTTTGTCTATCTATTTACCCAGGTACTGCTTCTGCAGTGGAGGCAGAGCAGTCGTTGTTAATAAAGCAGGTAGAAGCAAAGAAGAGAGAACGGACTCCTGATAGCAGTATCCAGGTTTTATTGTCTCTTCAGGATGCGGGCTATCAGAAAGACCTGGAGGGGGTGGTTACACAGAGTTTTAAGGGGAAAGGAAAGGGCTGGTCAGAGGGGAAGGGTCCAGGGTCTCATCAAATCACAGACTGGTGTGGGATGACAGTTTTCCAATGAGTTCCGGTCGAAGGCAGAACATATTTGCATTAACCAATTGGTATTAATAGAACAGTAGAAGTTTCTAGTAACTCTTGAATGGTAATACAGTGTGATGAATATTAAAATAACAGAGGTTAAACAGAATCTTTGATTGATAGGGTTAAAACGTGGCAGCTACGGGATTTCCCCTAGCTCACTGCTACAGGGGACAGGTCACCATGGGGTGCCAGAAGACCCAGCACAGACAGGAGAGACAGTGTTGCAGCCACAGAGGCAGTAGGACTGCTCCAGTGCTTGTCAGCCAGGAAGGGAAGCTTTAACTTTCTTTCACAATTGGTCCCAGAGAGACTTTGGCTCTTCAGCCTCATTAACATCCATTTCCTGCTCCTCGCCATAGTGTTGTCATCACATATGTTCATGAGACAATGACCTTGTGTTCCCATTGTAAACACAGGGGTGTTTACCCATGGTACATCTGGGCCTGATGTAGTGACCACTCTGTTTAAGATGCCAAAACTTTTCTGTTCCAAAAGTATGTCCAACTGTTTCTAAGAGGACAGAGATCTCAGTGTCTTGTAGCAAGAATTTGGAGTTTAGCAGCAGTATAGCCTGGAGTCAGGAACATGTCCTCGGTTGTTTCAATGAAGAACACTTTAATTTCTGAAATGCTGAGAAACGTAATTTTCTAGCTATGTTTTACTCTTTTATGTTTGCCAGAGACTAACAGCTAAGCAGTTTAATATTCCAGTTGCTCTGAGCAGATTTTGCTCTTGCATGTTACTCCAGAATGGGAAACAATACTGAACCTACATCTGGAGCCCACATAACTCAATTCCTGCCACTGCTCCACAACAAACACTCTCAAAGAGTAAAACTTAGTGAGATACTAAAGAGGAGTTCTGGAATGAAAATAAAACTTCATGCTTTTGGACTTCAGACAATCTCTTAGGGTTTAGGATGAGACCTCCTTACTAGAGAAATAATCCAACATCTGCCTACTGTAGGGGGATCTTGCACCTTTATGTAAAACATCTGGTGCTGGCAACCATCACGGACAGGATGCTGTGCTTCAGAGATTACACATCTGATGCATATGTTTTTTATAGTATGGATAGAAAGTTCATAGAATGCTAATTCACAATATGCGAGTTCTAAAGGAATTTGGTTGTACCTGTGGACTATTTTATTTCTACTAAAAGAATGATTTCCAGCAAGAGATCATTCAGGTAATGTGTATAAGATGCTAATGATGAACATATGAAAATATAACCACACTTGCATGCTTGCCTTGAGATTGACTCTATCCAGACATAAAATAAAACATGTTTCCTATTCCGGTTTATCAAAAGAGAACAGAAATATGATTAGAGAAAGGTAGTTAGGTAGAAAGGAAAAAAATCAACTTTTAAAAGCCTATTATTGACAAAAAAATATAAAATATAGCCAACCCCATTCCTTTTACACAGAAGCAGCTAGGAAAATATGGTAGGCAGGGTACGGAATCTCTTGCTGTTCTCTGTTTATCTGTGGCAAGATTTTAGGAGTTAGCACATTAATTATGAAGAAGTGGCTACATTGTTAAAAACACTTTAAGAAAACCAAGATATAATTTTTTTGGTCATAGTTAGATATCTGAGCAAATCATTGCTATGGCATTTGAATAGGAATATGGTACAAAGGGAGTTCGCTCAGCCATTCTTAGATGGAAGAGAGGTCAAGGCCAGCTCTAGCAGCAGAGGAGTAGGTGGGGTCTCTGAAACTGGAGGTAAAATTCTAACCAAGGCAGAAATTTCTACTTCAAGGGATAAATTTGATGAAGCCTCCACTCAGAAAACAGTTGTATGGAAAAAGCAAAATAGTTGAAGTGTCTTTTCTGCTGGAAAAGGTGCAGCAATCAGCTAAATTAATGAGCACTGCCTGATGAATAATTAACCACCATTACTCTCATTAATCCTCTAGTCTGTCCAGACAGATTTGGGATCATTCTGTAGAAACATAAATGGCCTCTTAAGGACGGTAATTGTTGCATTATATTCAGAATGTACTTTATCTGGAATGTACAGTCATGAATTATTGTACAGCTGGTACTCTATACAGACATGGAATAAAAGGATTCATTAAAGAATTAAAGAAATATAAAAATTTTATTGCCAGTGTGCCTTAAAGGTCTTTATGAACAACACCGATGATTTGGGCTTTCCAAAGTACAAATCAAAGTGAGAGTGAATAAAGTCCACAATCAATGAGATGCACATTCAGGATTAACTGGGCATAAAATAACTGGCCTATGATTCTATATATTCCAACAAAAAATGGAGACTTGGTATTTGAAAGAAATCTTTATAAAAAAATAATATACCTTGCTTAAATAGATTGTGTCACTAGTCTGAGAGAAAAAGGGGAGAGAGATATAACTGAAAATGTATTTCCTAAAAATAATATCTGAAAAGAGTGATGCCATTTTTTAAAAACAAACTGCAAAGTATATCCCCGTACTCTTAAGAAAACAAGTGATTCCTTTGATGCCTAATACATCATCATGACAAATCAGAAAATTATGACTTTTTAACCAAGGTTAAAATTGAATGTGTCACATTTTTCCCTTAAAACTTAAAACCAAGGATGTATCTCATGTCAGGCAGAACACTTCAAACTCATTAAAATGTTCTTATGACAGTAAATATTTGGGCAATTCTTAACTTGTAGGTATTATTTTCTTTGCATAAGATATCTTGGAAGCCAGGATCTTATCAGAATTCTAAGAAGGACTACTGTCTATATGCATTAAAAGATACCTACAAAAGAAAGCTTAAAAACATAATAATTTGTTGTGGTTTGACCCTGGCTAAGTGCCAGGCATCCACGCTCATTTGTTCCCTTCCCACCACAGCTGGGCAGAGGAGGGAAGGAGGGCGGGGGGGGGGGGGGAAAAACCCAGGGATTTAACA
>VYZT01002639.1:16498-29863 GCA_013400735.1 Pomatostomus ruficeps
CTTAGGGAGAGGAGTTTTTTTTCCTCTGCATTTGCCATGGGGTCCCTCCCACGAGAGACAGTTCTCTGTGAACTTCCATGGTGTGGATTTTACTCATCCACGGGATGCAGTCCTCCAAGGACAAACTGCTCCAGCATGGAAGCAGAGGGCCCCTCTCTCTCCAACCGGGTCTCCCACCTGGACTGCAGTTTCCTCCGACATCCACCCGCTACAGCATGGTCACCTCCTCCACAAACTGTGGGACTTTTATCTCAGTCTCTGTCTCTCACTGGGCTGCACCTGCTACGGCTTCTTCTGGCACCTATGGCTACTGCAGCTTCTTCTGGCATCCGTGGCAACTGCGGCTTGTAGCATCTTCCGGCTCTAACGTTGGTACCTCACCCACAGACTGCGGGTGGTTCTGCATCCCCTGTGGATCCCATGGACTGCAGGGGGGACACCCCGCCTCACCATGGGCTCACCACGGCCTGCAGAGGAATTTTCAGCTCCAATGCCTGAAGCACTTCCTCTCTCTCCTCCTCCACTGACCTTGGTGCCTCCATGTTGTTTTCCCTCACATGTTCTCACATCCTCCTCCTTCTCTAACTAAAAGCAGCTGCATGCACACTTTGTTTTGATTTTTCTTAAATATGTCATCACAGAGGCGTAACTAACCTTTCTAATTGGCCCAGACATGGCCAGTGGCATGTCCATCATCTTCAGAGCCACCAGAGATTGGCTCTGCTGGAAATGGTGAAGACTTCCAGAAGCTTCTCACAGGAGCCATCTTTATGGCCCCCTCCCTACTACTAAAACCACAACATAATTATTTACCCAGTTGACACTAGGTGGAATTAGAGAGTTCTACTTAGAAGCATATTTAAATTACTGTCTGATTTCCTATGGTAACTAGTGGATTCCAGATCCTGAGACAGGTTACTTCCTAGCTAGACCTTACAGGTGGTGTTAGTTGTACCTTAATATGGACAGAAAAAGGTATCTTAATTCATACATCCAATGTAAACAAAACACATCATGTGCACCAATATGCAATATTATGTTTTTAACCAATCAGGTCATAATTTTAAAGATTTAATTGCTCCTTTTTATAGTGCTATAAGGAAGCCCCTCCACCTGCAGCACTTCAAAAGATAAGACTATATACAATGGCTGAAAAGACAATATCCATGATAACATAAATAACACAGGCTCAATTGTGATTTCACCTAGCAACAGTAGTGAGGGAGGATGTCAGAAGACAATAAAGTTGATGGATATGTGGCTGTGATAAAATCAACTTTCTCTTGAAAAGGCTGCCTAGCAATAAAGGATATCCAGGCAAAAAGTGACACCTGACTTAATACAAGATATGAATCAAGACTTTGATAGTGATTCATCTTTTTTTGGGCCAGGGGAAGGGTAGGGAATAAGTAAGCAGAGCCTGCTACTAGTCTGTACAGAGACATACCCTCAAAGTCTGTTGTCCTACCCTGTACTGCCAAAATACAAGTGCAATGCAGAAGGAGTTATCTTGGCCTCAGAAGCAGAATTAGACTTGCCCCTAGGCAAAAGGGGAAAAGGAGGAAAAGGGAGAAAAAGCACTTTTTTTCCCCTTGCAAAATAAAAATCCTCTGTAATGACAAGATAATTGGTCTTTGCACGGGTGTTGCATCTAGTGTCTGGAGGAAGACAAGTTGCCAGGTGTTCACTTTTGCTTTACTCTTGCACCCACCCAACATATCTTTACTGATGTATTCACAGAATCACAGAATCAATTGGATTGGAAAAGACCTTTGAGATCATCAAGCCCAACCTATGACCAAACACCACCTTTTCGATAGATTGTGACACTGAGTGCCACATCCAGTCTTTCCATACATACCTCCTGGGACAGTGACTCCACACCTCCCTGGGCAGCCCGTTCCAATACCCAATCAAAATTTGTGTGAAAGACTCCTTCCTAATGTCCAGCCTAAAGCTCCCCATACCCAGTTTAAGACCGTGTCCTCTTGTCCTGTCGCTGGTTCCCTGGGAGAAGAGACCAAACCTTACCTGGCTATAGCCTCCTTTCAGGCAGTTGTAGAGAGTGATAAGGTCTTCCCTTAGCCTCCTTTTCTGAATCACCCCAGCTCCCTCAGTTGCTCCTCATAGGACTTGTGTTCTAGACCATTCATCAGCCTTGTTGCACTTCACTGGACATGCTCCAGCAGATCACCATCCTTCCTAAATTGAGGGGCCGAGAACTGGACACAATATTCAAGGTGTGGCCTCACCAATGCCAAGTAGAGTGAAAGAATCACTGCCCTGGTCCTGCGGGCCACACTATTGCTGATACAGGCCAGTATGTCACTGACCTTTCTGGCCGCCTGGGCACACTGGCTCATGTTCAGCTGCCATCAATCAGTACCCCCAGGCCCCTTTCTGCCTGTCTGTTGTCCAGCCACTCTGCCCCCAGCCTGTGATGCTGCAGGGGGTTGTTGTGGCCAGAGTGCAGGGCCAGCACTTGGCCTTGTTAAAGTTCATGATGTTTGGTTTGGCCCATCTATCCAGCCTGTCCAGATCCCTCCCAGAGCCCTCCTACCTTCCAGCGGATTGACATTCCCCCCAGCTTGGTGTCATCTGCATATTTGCTAATGGTATTCATAATAGATGCAAAGCTCACCTTTTTATGAAGACCACTATACTGTCACCCCTACTTCCATACTTATCCTTATCTTAAGAGCAGTCATATCATTTAACAAAGACATTTCCTACAGGAAACTTCTTCTGCCACGCAAGGCTCAAATATATCTTACAATAATACCCGTGAGACCCTCTGCCCCTGGGATTTTATGCTGCTGCCTCTTCCTGCAGTGTTTGAATGCTTCCTATATGGAATCAGTAACAGAAGTTACTTTGGAAAAAAATAAACTCCCTTTGGACTAGAGTTTGTTCTTGAGATGCAACTATAGTTGCTAATTTTTGTTTATATGAACATATTCTCAAATACTAACACTTAGAAGCAGTACTGTGACTGTGATGGATATGCACGAGCAGTTTTTGGTCGGATGCAATATCTTTAGTAGCATTCATCAATATATTTGGAAAAAAAACAGATGATCTCTTGGGCATATTAAGCCTTCCTAGTCCATCAATTTCTTGCTCCAGGGTTAAGGAAGTTGACTAGTTGATAGATTCAGGGTTTTTATGACCAAACGACAAGTCAGAATTATGAATATTGTTTTACAGCAGCAAGTTTCTTGACAGAAGGATTTTTTTCATGGAATAAGAAGTTTAATGTTATATATAAAAAGAAATCTGTTTTGTCTAGTCTTACCAGATTATCTGGTAAAACGAATATGAAACTTGGTTCGTTCCTCTGGAATATGATCTTGTAGATTTCCATGTGTTGCTGTTAATTTAATGCTTTGTATGTACTTTTACAGCTGGATTCATGAGCTGAAGCTGTTAAATTTCACTTCGAGCAAGCTAAATAGCTTATGGTCTAGTTTTATTGTTATTCATATTTCTGAACCTTAAGCAATAAGACATTGCCTGTAGGGATGTTTTAAACCAATACGTGACTAATCCGCCCCACGAGAGCATGAGCAAAGGAGGGGCAATATATCCACAGCTGATCCCCAGTGACTTTTTCTCATCATTCCTGCAGTCAAAATAGTATTTTAAAATTAGTGTAATAATAGAGAATAAAGCTTGGTGACTAACCTGATGAACTGTTTAAAAAATTTAATAAAGCAAAACAAGGCTGAAAGATAAAGTGGACTGGAAAAGGTCTTCTTGGTATCATTCTTCACCTTTGACAGACTCACCTGCTGTGAAAGTAGATAAAGGAAATTTCCCACTGAGATGTAAACTTTTTAGACCCTGATCTGCAAGTCACAGAGTGTGGAAACCAGTCTGAGCTGGGCCTTGCTCTCCAACTGAAATTTATTTCAAATCATTCTGAAATTCTGCAGACCCATACTGGTTTGGATACCTATATTAATCTTAGTGATAAAGTATATTTTCTCAAATGAAGCACCAGTTTTCTATTAAAGCAACCATTCTCTTTTATAATTAAAGTCTACTTAAGTATTTCTAAGCAAAATACCAGTTATGCATATTTTTCTAATGAAAAATGACAGGCAAACTGCAGTTGTGTTATTTGATGTATGAGTTATGCTCTAAATTACAAGTGCTTTCAATTTGACCCATTTTGTTTAGGGGAAAGCTTCTGTAGGGATGAAACCTCCCTCACGTTGGATGACTGCTTCAGGGACTTGCCACCCAAATTTGACAGCTCTGCAAAATTGGCAGGCTCAGGTCTGTGACAATCCTGGTGTGGCCCATCAGAAGCAAAGCGGAACAGGAAAACAGTACTAGGGATTGTTGCTTAGCATGTCTACAATACATTTGCTTTTACCAAGGTGCAGCTAGTTGTGCAATATTGCAAACTGGCCTCCTACTGTAAAGCTAAAGCAACAAACCTGAAAAGAACAAGCCACCAAAACATGTGATCAGTATAAAATTGACACCAAGTCTGAAAAGTGTTTAATGTTAACATAATGAAACACAACTTTATGACTGTGTTGCTTAAGGAGACTGTTTTGTCGGGTGCGGAGCACTCTTAAGACATGTAATATTTTATAATGAGGAGCTATGCAAGGCAAAAAGAAAGACATTTCAATGTCATCAGGTCTAATTAACCAAAATAAAAGTGTTTGAGTGCATATATCCTATATGCCAACTTTATATGAAAGCTGTTGAAACTTGAAAGCTATTGAAACTTAAAAGCATCAAGCCCATAGGTCCTTCAACACCTCTGGTGTCTGAGCACATTCAATATTATTATTTCATTCTATATAACAAGGCTGTTACACTAGAAAAGCATTAGCTACTTTGTTTAATCTAAAATTTGGAAATCTAAATAAACACAGCAATTTGTACATAGAAAGGATACCTATTGATCCCAACTGGATTTTATAAGCATGTGAGTTAGAAGATGATACATAATGCATATCAATAAGGTATGTTAAGTTTAAAGGAGTAGTTCCTTCTGTATATGTGTGAAAGTGTACTAGATTAGGAATTCCAATAATATATTTTCTAGGGAAAAAATTTGCACATGTAGGTGCATACACACACACACACACACACACACACACACACACACACACACACACACAGAAGAGGGAGATGTTATTGAGACATGAACTTGCACATCATTCACATATATTTCTATCAATATTTACATATTGATGTATCTACATTTACTATATCTAAATTACACACAGGGTACTTGTTTACCCATGAAAGCAGCACCAGACATAAGTGGTGAACCATCCTTTATAAATACTTGCAAGGACCAGTTTCCCTTGTGGCTTCTTCACAATTAGTTCAGCAGTGACTCAGGTTCATAAACATGGATGCCTGGTATCTTTAGGCATTGTAGTTAACAAGCCATTTGTGTGAGGCTAACAGACAAAATTAGAGAGGATACATGCTTTGAATGGGATCGGCAGACACATGGGACTGTGACCTGTGCCTTTCTAGAATGGCTGTGCATCTGCCTTAGTTGCCTGACGAGTGGTTAAAGGTTAACAAAATGATAAGCAGTTCCAGGTCCTTGAATTTTAAGCTGTCTCATGCTCTGTCACAACAACTTCTGTTTTCATTTTCTGATGACCAAAACAGAAAGGAAGGAAAGGGCATCCATATATATCACCCCATCTTACCTTTTCAGCTATGTATTCTGAATAATGAGAAAAGATCAAACAGCTTTTCTGTTTGATCAGCCCTTTTGATTTCGTGTCTCCCATGTGGCAGTGGGGAGAGTCAAAATCTGTAATATGGTCTCATAAAGATTTTTTCTTCTCATTCTGAGAATCATCCCCAGTGTTTTTTTGTTCAGCCAGAATTAACAATTTTTTCTTTTGCAATTATATATTTTGGACCTGACAACTTCCATATTGCTACGGTAAGAACTGATTTTGTTAGGTGCTAGCAGTGTCAAAAAAACTCCAACATTTAATTTTCCAAATTAAAAAAAATTAAACCATAAAATATTAAACCTATATTTTTTATTTTTTTCTTTATATTTTGATGGGGTATTTTAGTTTTATTGTTATTTTCACACCAAAGTACATGTAAAATACTGAATTTATCCATAACTCCAAAAGCCCAAATTTGAATTACAGCATATCAGCAGGCAGTTCAGAAAACTGGCCTCTTTAAACATTTTAGAACGGCTGGAAATGTCATCTGCCAAAAGCACATGGAACACCTCTGAAACAGATGCAGATCAGTGTGCTACAAAAGACACTGAATTCAAGTGCCCTTTAAAACAGTTATCCAGCCTTAAATACAAGCTGAAATGAAAGCCAAAAGACATTCATGAGACTGAAACACCACAGCTCGGACATCCTCAAGCTGTGTGCTGAAGAAAAAGCTGGACTGTAAAAAATCATGAGCTGAGCTTCCATTGACCTTTGCTCTGCCTTCTTAACTGTGAAGAGTGCAGTGCTTCAGGGCTGTAGATAACTATAGCCATGCTTCAAGAAGAGATATTCCAGGTTCAGGATACCTGCTAATGTGCGTATAAGTACCAGAGAGGGGAAAAAAGTCAAATCCTCAAAAGTAACGTGTTTCTACTGAGTAATTAAGCAAAACAAAGTAGTTTAGGAATACCATTTCTTTTTGACAATAGAATTTTAAATTCATTTTTTTCATACTCCATACTAGTTCCTGGTTTCACTGAAATATTACAGGAGGCTGAAAGGTGGAAAATGACCCTCATTTTTGTAGTCCGGGTTCTTTTCTGTAGGTTGAAAGCACAATCTTGAAAGCCGTCGTGTTTTTCCAGGTCTCATATTGGAAGGAAATGGAATAGCCTGCTCCATTTCTAACCCCTTCTCTTGTTCCTTCCTTCCTTCTTTGCCCTTTTCCAGTCACCAGTTGCAAGAAATTTCTGTATGGCTTACCCAAGGTTATACCCTGTGGAATTATTGTATTTCCTACTGAGTTTCACCAACATCACCAGAAGCAAATCTGTTACCATGGTCTCAAGGGAACTACCTAAGTTATGTCTTGAACTTACGACATAACTAAAGATCTACAGAAAATCCAGAAAAGCGTATCAAATACTAGTTCTTCCCAGCTTAAGTCTTACCATCTTACCAGGCACAAGATGGAGTCTCATAGATGCATATAAATGTGTTGTGTATGTGAAAGACTTTTACAACTTAAAGTTTACCAAGTCCTGTGATCACTGCAAATAAAGAGGCAATTATCTGGTGGCTTTTTGATTCAAAAGCATAATTTAATTTTCTTTTTTAAACACGTATCTTTCACAGCTCAGATTGTTAAGAACTGCACCAAATTCTTCCTATAACTGTCGATTTCCAGCTTTTGAGATGTGCACTCTGCCCACACCAGTGAATCTCTGCAAAGCACAAGTAAGCAAGGTGTGGGATCAGGTGGTCTTCAACTCTTTCTATTGAAGGAAGACAGTAGAAAAGAAAACTGGTAAAATGATTAAGTCAGAAGAGAAAAATGTCCTTGCCTTCAACAGGTAAGAAATACAGGTCAGAGAACAAGGGAACCAAATGCTTCTCAGGAGAGTCACAGAAGGCTTCACTTGCTCCCCTTGACATGAAATGAAGGTAAGAGAGAATGTCAGAAACTGGGAAATAGGTGATTCGCTTTTCAGAAAAGCTAGGAAGCAAGAATCCCACTGGAATGGACATGAGCTACAAATATGATCATTACATTTATTTTTCAAGGACAAAGAGGAAATGTTGTGAGGTACTTCAGAGAATACACTAAAGAGAAAATACAAGCAACAAGTTGTAACTGGGAGGGAGGGGGGGAGGGGGGCAGGGAGAGAGATTTTCTCTACATGGGACAAGCATGTACATAGTGCTCAGTCCTGTGAATTCACATTCCTTTGTAGTAGCTCTGGTGAAATCAGTGGCCTCATTCCAGATCAAGGGAAGACAGACTTCAGTGGGCTTTCAGTTTTCACCTAGGTGTGGGCTTAGAGAGTAAGGGGGTGTTGTCAAGGCTGGGGACATTTCTTTATTTTATAAGCGGGAAGGTTCTGAAATTTTAAGATTTTGAATTGTGGAATGATACTAAGAGGGTCTTTCTCAAAAAGAATCCATTCCTGATATGTATCTCATGTCAGAACATCAGTGAAACTGGGTTTGATCCCCTACTAAGTTATCAGGGGGAGATTTTTTTTTTCTTTTTAGCAGAAGGCAGAGCTTTTAAAACCTACATGGGATCCAGAAGCTTGCCTATGCATTTTCTGTAAAAATACTGTGAAGAGAAGATGGAGATACTCCCTTCTCTGTCCTTCCCCAGTGCTACACTTTCCGTAAATTATGTCACTGTATTTGTCAAAGGCTAGAGGGGGCTTCAAGGTTAGAGGGGGAAGAACTGAAGCAGCTACAGGTGAAGGGAAAGTCAGTACTCAAAGGGAGAGATAACAGTGTCTGCTTTTAACATTCCTCAGCATCCTCTCTTTCCTTGAACTGAGGCCTTCCAGTACTTATTATAGCAAAGTTGTTCACTTCCTGTAAGCTATGTGTAAGAGTGTGATTGCTTCACCATATTGAAGGCAAAATACATACTTTGAAGAAAGCACAGTTCATATTTTAAGGTGTTTCATCACTCAAGACCACAGCTGGTCAATACCAAAAGAGCAATCAAGAGACTAAGGACTGTCAACAAAGAACAGTTCTCTACATCAGAGAATCAGACACATTTGCACTCAATTAACACTTTGCTTAAAAATAGACAAAGATAAGCCCTGAAGAGTGTGGTGCCCAGCAACTCCATCATTATATATACAATAGCAATGCATAGCAGCAGTTATCATCATGCCTTACCACTCCATTTGCTATAACAACAAAATCCACTATCAATTCCTTATCATGTTTGGATATATTTGGAGATATTATCATAAAGCTGTCTCCATGATATGGTCAAAGGGATGATAATCTAGTTTGTTTTAAAAGTGAAATTTATATAATCTTATTCTTTTCTACTTAAATTCCTTACTAAGTGCTGATTAAACACAAGCCTCTGTCATGTGTGCGTGGGAAAGACGACTTTATGTCACTTTCACTGTTCTTGAGGTTCAGCAGAAACTATTTTGACTGTTGTAGAAGTTAACTCTGCTTCAAAATTACACAAATCTGTGCAAAAGATACAGGAATCAGTGGAATGCATAAGTGCTGTGGACTATCACCTCTTCAAGGAGAACCCACTTCTTTTTTTTATGGCTGGAAGTCAGTTGGTACATAGCTTTTCATTCTTTTTCCGTCCCCATGACATGAGGATTTATGCACACAAGAGAATTCAAATCTGCATAGATCAGCTAATCCAGCAGCTGTTTTGCAGCACCTGAGTAGTGCAAACCAGAGAGAATTAGGTTGAGAAGAAAACTTACATTATAGCAGGTCACAATTCAGTAAAGCATTCAGCCTCACCTCAAATATTCCCATCTGCAAAGCAGCATCTGGAGAAGGCATACAGCATTTACAGAGCACTCAACAAAAGAGTAAACTCTTTGTCATTTTCCATGGCAGCTTTCTAATGAAGGAAAGCACTTGTAGAACAGCAGTAATAACTTTCCTTTTACAGAAGTACAGTTCACTAGAGATGATTCCCACATGGAGAAGAAATGCCTCTGATTTTTTTTAGCATTTACTTGGCACTTGGGACCTATTTATTACTTCATATACTTGAATGTAATGGCAGTTAACACACAGTTATGATGGGAAAGTGATGTAGGATTCTAAAAGATACAAATTGCAGTACATATTAAACTTTAATTTGCTGCCAATCTCAAGTCCTTCAGCTTTTTTAGGACTGGAGGGCCCTTCCAGAAGTGTGGTGGACATGAGCTATGTTAACTGCTGGTTAAACCCAGTGCTGCTAGATAGTTCACTGGGGGAATAATATCAATGTGTTCTCTTCTCGTTGCACTTTCCTCTTGCTGTGAAGAAGATATGCACAAATAATTGCAGTTTTTGTGGAAGTCCACATGTACCATACCTGGCTTCCAAGGCCAACTTAGAGTTAAGTGATTTTCAACATTTGCTTTTGTGGCAATATGTTCTTTAAATCCTAATAGTTAAACTGATCACAGTGAAAGTAGTGGAAAATATGACAACTAATTATAAGTGTCAGATTGAGACACCTGAATTTATATGCAAAATAATATATGAAAAAAATATATCTACATGCAAATGTCTCTCATTGTGCTAGGCGCATGAGCTCCATTGGCAACCAGGAAAAACTTAGCAAATGAAGTCCTTGGAGATGGAAAAGCCATTCCCAGCTCTAGGCACAAAGAGAATTAAATCACTCTCTAGACAGCTGATTAGATAACTGCTATCATACTAGCTTAAACACCCTTAGTGGGATTCAGTTGCCTAAATTTAACATGCCTGTTTACAAAATTTGACATGCCATCGTCCCCTGGATGGCAGTCTAGAGGAGTAGTCTCCTGCAGGCCCTGTGACATCTGTCAAACATGCCACAGATGTCTTGGACATCCCCAAGCCCCTCAAATTAAAATGCTGTAAATGGGAGATTATCTTCAGCTTCATCCCTTTAAAAGTTTGGGGTGCTTAATTACAGATTAGAGAGCTACTTCTCTCTCATGGTGTTTCAGTTTGAAAACTGAGAGCAGTTGAGTTTTTTCAAGGAAACCAGAACAATCAAATCCCTTCTATTTAGTCCATAGGGCAGTGGTAGTGATCCACATGCTGCCTGAGCAGAGTTGAGCACTTGTATTTAACTGCAAAAGTTCCCTAGCCATCACTATAATTCTTCCAGGGGTAATATGAATCAGCAGGCTGTGGAGTTACTGACTTACTTAATCACAACCACTGACTAGAAAACATTTAATCAGGCAATGGAAAACATTAATTAAGCAGGAAAAACTGACAGCTCCTACACCCTGAAACCTCTGAGGCCTGGCAGTTTAGAAATGCTGTTAGATTCAGACCCTTTCAGTGAAAGGATGGAACTGGAAAGACATTTCTCAACAGTGATAAGTGCATTGTATACTGTGGAATTCAAAATTAAATCTCTGCCCTCTCTTCACATTAAGACCGAGTTGTCTGTGGAAATGCTGAGAAATAAAATTTGTGATACTACAACAATTTTGAAATCATAAGCTTAAATCCATATGAATTTTATATACTGCAATTAGTTGAGTAAGGAGTCAGAAAATCTGTGCTTTAGAGTTAAGCTTGTAAAGAAACATTTAGTTATATTAATTCGTCTTTAATCTCAGTTACCCCACTTCTTAAGTAAGTAAATAATTTGTCAGGAAGGTAATTGTCTGGTTATAGAAAAAAGTTGATTTAAAATGTTCAAAATTTTTAAAATCTTTTAACCTCAATTTAGGAGCGAATTAGCACATGTTTTGTATATAAATCTGTTGTGGATTAACATTTTATTTTTCTCTCTTGTACCTTAAATCATTATACTGAATAAGGAAAAAGAAACACCAAACACAAATGCAAAAGCAAGCATATTATTATTTTATTATTTAGTACTCAAGTATAAAACTGTATGAAAGTGTCACTGAGAGCTTGCTGGGATGAAATCAACTCATCACTGCAGAAATAAATATAGATTGGAAATACAAGGGAATATGGAAAATAACTATGGCTATTTTTAGATAATGGCATCCTTCCACTCCTTGAATGATGATACAATAACTTTCAAGTTGGGAACTTGTACTGCATTCCATGTGGCACATATAATCTCAGGAAAGGACAGTATACAGAAACATGAATCTGAAATTTTTCTTTTTTCTTTTAGTGTTACCTGCTGAAAAATGGTATAATGATTTCTTTCTCCTTTTAATTACATTTTTCTTGCCTCTTCCTTTAGAATATTTGTAGTTTTTCAGAAGGATGATAACAATTAGGACTGCACTGGCAGTCTAATAGTGATAAAGCACATGAAGTCTAATAGTTGCCTTTGTGTTCATGAATACATTTCTGTTACTGAAGGGTTTCTCAGAGTTTGAACTAAACATATTTAGTGAATTATTTAACTTTTACATATCTAAACAAGAAACATTCTGTGCTCAAGGGAGAAAAACAAGGATACAGTCTGAACTGTACCGTACTCAGGTTCAAATGATGAGCATCTTTCAGAAAGAGAAAAAAAGGTCTGCTAGCACTCTTAGGCAAGAAAGGATTAATTTTTATCTTAATCTGGTTTATAGAAAAGCATTTCCTCCTCTTTGATGCAGTATATGCTAAGTGAAAACATCATGCTCTTACCCATCAGAATCATGCAAGTGGTCACTCTTTCTTTTGCACTGATGTTACAAAAGGAGATAGCCTGTATGGCTGGAAGGTATCCATGATATTAAACAGTTCATGGGGCTGTGAAGTGCTGAGAGCAATCATGCAGAGCAACAGGCCACAGGAATGCAAATCATCCACAAAGCCAAAAGTGGAGCTAGCAGGTGGCCTCTCCTATTCATCTGATGTCAACACACTCTTCAGATCAAGCCCTTTTAACATCTGGGTAGACCCACCATTGCTTTTAATTAAATATAACATAGCCATTCAATGTTCTTGCATCCATGAAAACAACGCAGTAGAAAGCATATCTTCTGCACACTGAGGGTCACTCTAGTTATATAAATAAAGAGCACCATTTAACTTAGATTGTGAGGTAGTTTAAATTTCATATACTTTCCGTATACTGCTCAGTTAGAGCCTCTTTGACATTTCAGTGACTGGCCATATTTCCATGGAAAATGTTCCTGCTCCTTCAGAGGATTTAGAAGGAGGGAAAAAAGCGCCTTGTAATTAACTTTTTCTACCTTTGAAACATTTCCACTGTAAAAGATTTTGAACAGAAACATTTGTTCTCAAAATTAGTTTACAGAGAGAATTTAACTGTGTTAACGTATAAGCCATGGAAAACTGTCATAATATCTAATTAAATTATTACTGACATTCCAATCAGTAGCAAAAAAACATCTGTAACTGTAATTCTACTTCAGAGAAAGTATAATTAAATCTATTCCGTAATGGGTAGCAAGCTATTGCTGAAGTATACTGCAATGCTTTAGAAAGCTGGAATGCTTCAAATATCTTTTACAAGTATAATAAACCTTTTTTTTTAAGTGGGAACATGGATATTCTTCTGAAGACCCTTTATTAGGATTTAATTTCAATGCATTTATGATTACATTAGATCTTCTGTTTGAAACAGACTGGAAAAAATAACTGCCATCATTCAGAGCCCAGGACAGAGAAGCCTGTAAGTGCATTTTCGTTCTGTCTCTATGGAGAGCAAACGGTAACAGCATGCTTCATTTTGATTTCAGGAGATAAGCAAAATAAAGCACACAGTGGAGTG
>VYZT01002640.1:4727-23517 GCA_013400735.1 Pomatostomus ruficeps
ACCGCTGACCAGCTGGAGATTGTGACCGAGCTCCTCGGGGGGGACATGGTCAATCAGAGCTTCATCTGCGACCCGGACGACGAGACCGTCAAGTCCATCATTATCCAGGACTGCATGTGGAGCGGCTTCTCCGCCGCCGCCAAGCTGGAGAAGGTGGTCTCGGAGAAGCTGGCGTCCTACCAGGCAGCCCGCCGGGAAGGGTGCCCCGCCGCCCGTCCCGGAGCNCCCCCCTCCCCGCGGGAGTTTTGTTTTTTTTTTTTTTAATGCCACGTTTGCGAGGCACGGAGAGTCCCAGCCAGTTTATTTCCTGGAAAAACAGCCCGGTTTTTCCTCCGGGGAAGGAGGGAGAGAAAAGGGAGGAAAAAAAATAAAAAGAAAGTGTAGGAGGTTTCAACTTTCCTAATGGAGTCCCGATAAGGCTGGCTCCCGGTGTCACCCGTGGGCCGGGAAGGAGTTAACTCCAGCCCGAGAGCCGCGGGGAGAATGTGCAGTCAGGGAGGTGCTAGTGAAAGTGACTGCAGGGGAGTGAATGGGGCTGGGAAAGTTTTAGAAATGCTTCCTTAGGTATGTGACAGCGGGTTCCGCTCCCTCGTAAATCTGGTTTAAAAGCGAGTTTCTACCCAAAGCGCTACAGCCTTCCCTTTTTCCTTCATTTTATTTTTTTTAAACTCCTTCCTATTTTCCACAAATTAACAGATCAAGAGAGATTCAGAAAATGTCTCTGAATACCCATGTGTGTTAAGTAAGCTTTCTTTTAAGGCGTGGCCAAAGCCTTCTAAATCCATAATTAAGGGCAGCCTGAGCCTGGGAGCTTTATTGCGCCGTACTGCTGACAACCGAGGTTAAACTTTCCTACTATCTTTCATGCACTCGACATTGCGCAAGATCATTACAACTTTTTGAAATCAGGGAGCCAGGGTTTGGACTGCAGTCCATGTGTCCTATTGCACTTAAAGCATTTCTTTCTTAAAAGAAAGGCTCTTGGGGAAAGCCGTGTCCAGCACCGTGGAATGGATTGAAGAAGGGTTTGTCATTGGTTTCGTCATTGTGCCACTCATAGTAGTCTTCTCTTATACATACAGTAGTCTTGAGAATCTCTACATCCAGGTTATGAATTTTTTTATTTTTTTTTTTATGGCAGAAGAAGAACAAGAGGAAGATGAGGAAATCGATGTTGTTACATTAACTGAAGCGAATGAATATGAGTCCAGCACGGACTTCAGCACAGACACGTCAGAAGAGCACAGTAAGCCCCACCACAGCCCGCTGGTTCTCAAACGGTGTCATGTCAACATCCATCAGCACAATTATGCCGCTCCTCCCTCCACCAAGGTTGAATACCCAGCTGCAAAAAGGCTAAGATTGGACAGTGGCAGAGTTCTCAAACAGATCAGCAACAACCGAAAATGCTCCAGTCCGCGCACGTCAGATTCAGAAGAGAACGACAAGAGGCGAACGCACAATGTCTTGGAGCGCCAGAGGAGAAATGAGCTGAAGTTGAGTTTCTTTGCCTTGCGTGACGAGATACCCGAGGTGGCCAACAATGAAAAGGCTCCCAAGGTTGTCATCCTGAAAAAGGCAACAGAGTACATTCTTTCCATCCAGTCGGATGAACACAGACTGATTGCAGAGAAAGAGCAGTTGAGGCGGAGGAGAGAACAGTTGAAACACAAACTTGAGCAGCTAAGGAACTGTTGTGCATAGGAGCTCTTGAGCATGACTTAGAATAATGCAAACTAGACTGAAACTATGATAAAATATTAATGATTCTAATATCTCTCATGAACTACGCAGTCCATCGAGTATGGAACTATTGCAACTGCATGCTGTGCGATTTAACTTGAGACTACACAACCTTGGCTGAATCTCCCAAGGGTTTGGCCAGAACCTCAAAACTGCCTCATAATTGATACTTTGGACATAAGGGATGATGGGACATTCTTCATGCTTGGGGATTACCTCTTCAATTTTTTTTCTTTTAAAATTTTGTATTTAAGGCATTTTTTCATATGAGAATCCCCCCAAAAAAAGTTGTCCCCAGTTTGCTGTATATATTTACACATCATATTGCCATGTAAATACCTTTAATAAAGCCTTTATAGAAAAATGTGCAACATTAATACGCAACAGTTGTGGCAACTGGATTTATACTTGTCTTGAACTTCTGTGCCATAACATTTCACAATTTTGTTTTTTATTTAAGTACTTTTTTCCTTTTAAAAATGATTTTTATTTTGTTTTTAGATAAATAAATATTTGCCCAAAATATAATTAGCTAAATCCTGTGTATAGACTTTGCTTTGTCTTCCACTCTTGTCATTAGATGTGTCTATTTCCATGACATTCCTTTTTATGTAATGGCAGTGACCTGACTAAAATCAAAGGGGAGTTGGATGAGGGGAAATGGTGATAGTTTTGCAGTTTACTAGGGAGTTGTTTCTTGCTCCCAACTCAGTCTTTTAATTCAAGTGGATGAAATTGTTGGTCTAATGTACCTTGTCAGTTCAACTTGCCTTGCTACAGGTCCTCCATGAAGGTAGTGTTAGCAATGTCTGTGTTGGTCATGGTCATCTGCCTGCTGAAAGTAAAGCTGGCGTGGTGCATTTTCTCACCAGTCCCCCCAGTATATAGGCTCTGCATTCCTTCCACATACATATAATTACATTTTCAGGGCATGACCTTCATTCTGCACTAGGGACATAGCCGCATACTTTGAGGGCTGCTTTGTAGTAGGCTCACCTTAATTGCTTCCTGTTTGATTTTAACAGAAGTTAAAGAGGATAAGAAAATAAACTGAGATGGTGAATGTTGAAGTGGTTAAAACAACAGAGCGGTTTCCCTTTTTAAGTGCTGAAATCGGCAGAGCCAATCTTCTTGGTCAAACACCTTAACACTTTATTAATGTGAATGGTTACGTGGGATTTCAAGGGATACAAAGTTCAAGGATAAAAAAAAAGGGAACAAGGGAAAAGGAGAGCTATTTCTCACTTGAAGAATATGCTCAGATAGATTCCTAACATTTGCCAGACATGTTAAATAATATTTACATTCAGGACTTGTCTCATGATCATCTTCGGATGGGCCATAAGGTACTTGCTTGACACAGCTCCTAAGATTAGATTTGATCTTTTCTCCCCTTTTCACCCACTTATCACCACTTTGGTCATGACTTCAGCAACAAATCAATGAGCCCTTTGATGTGGAGGAAGAATGTGTTTTTTAAAAACTGGAGCCTTGTACTTTTTCGATTTTCATAATTCCCTTTAAACACATATTTGCTTGGCTTCTAATCATTAGAGGAGCAGTGCTGCCAGATAGTACCAGTGCCAGCAACTGAGCTGGGACTAAGGGTTCAAGTTTTCTGTTGCTTTTGAGTTCAGAGTGGGAGGAAGAATGACTGGGTATGGGAATATATGGGATAGGAACAGGTAGCACTATATAGACAGGGTAGATGTCAAAGGTCTCTGCTCTGCAAAGCCCTGGCTAACTGTCCCAACAATCTTGCATGCGGGAGTTTGGAAAGAAGGCAAATGTGTAAATCCTATTTGATGGAGGGCTTTAGGTGTTTGAAGGTTTCTTGGGGGGAAAAAATCCTATTCTATTAGAAAAACAGGACAAAGCAAGGCTTTTCTCTTAATCTTTTTTTGCATCGCTCCCTGTAATTGGGTTTGTAGAAGTGGTCTGCAGTTGCTCTTTTCCAACATGTGATTCAGATATTCACTTAGGAGGAAAAAGAATTACATGAAATGAAACTGTTAATTGTATCTGAACTGTAAATCAGGACAACTTGCAGCTATGAATAACATAAAAGTTCTGCCTTTTATTAGACAGGGTATCTAGTTTTAAAAATACATGAATTTCATTTGCTTTTTGGTGTGCTCCCTCTTTTAGGTATTGCTTCAGAACACAAGCAAGATGTTCAAGAATTTATAACTGCAACCCCATCCTCCAAAATAAACCAGGAGGTGTAGATCCATCCACAAAAACTGAAAAACATCTGTCACCTTTGAGTCCCAGTTTCATGTATTAGCAAAACCCCCTCGCTTCTTCCTGTTAAATGAGGCTAGACCACAATGATTAATGAACCTCTTATTTGTCAACTTCTTAAATCATTTGGAGAATGGTTTTGGATTTTTTCTTCTATCTGCAGAAGGTCCTTAGTCTTTTGATGAATAGGATACTTGCAGTTATTTAATTTCTTATTCTCATGTTTTAATTGTTTTAATTGAGCATCAGTTCCTCTTGCCACTCTCCTACTGGAAAACATCATATCATGAACATGATCCCAAATTGCCACTTCAAAAATTATGATTTCATGGGATGACACTTCATATTTATGCCTTCTTTTTAGTTTGTCATAGGATTGCAAAGTACCTGAATAATATAATTTAAAAAAATAAAAACAGCCTGTGAGTACAGGGTTAAGAAACCTCTTCTGGTCATTAAATTGCTGCTGGAATAAAGAGGAATGTGGCTCCCACTTTCCAACTCCTCAGGAGAGATTAGCATGTTCAGAGGACACAAACATCTCACAGAGTTTCTGGGCTGGGTTCAGATAGTAGTGCGTTGTATATGGATAGGAAGATGTTGGGGTTTGCTGCTGTTTTGGAGCAATAGAGGAGATAAGCTTACAAAAGCAGCATCTGAGCCTTGAAATGAAATGCGGTATTTACAGTGCTTACCAAAGCTCTACTTGAAACACAAGGTGCATTTTTAACTTCACCTTTAACTTCACCCTGCTCCTTTACTTTCACAGGACACTTCAAGCTACTTCTCTTCCAGAAAAACTTTAGGCAAAATGTGGCATCAAAGGAAACTAGAAATAAACCATCATGGTGAAAATAAAATTTCCTTTATCATATACCCTCACTGATTTAATGTAATTAAATACTGACTTTAAGGATTCCAGCTTAATTCTTATTCTTGTGTTTAAGTTCTGTCTTTCCAGCCAGGTTATCGTGTAAATGGCTTCAATGTTGCAATACAGAATATGCTAGGGGAGAACAGGGATGTATAAAAGAATCCATGTCTGCTTAATTCAGCTCTCATCGGAGTCTGTAGAAATTCCATGTTTCTTCCAGGGAAACAGATTTGTGCCAGTGGAGGATGCTCTTGAAAATTTTATCACTACCGATAAAGAAATCACTTTACTTGTCCCTCCGTAAGCACTCTTGCTCATGTAGCACTTTGCAACCCTTGCAGGCAGTTCAGAGATGACAAACATTTCATCAGAGTTGCATGAAAAGGAGAATTTCAGGTAAGTGGAATAGAAAAACTGTAAACTGGAAATAAGCCAGGCTGCTGCAGTTGAAATCTGAATTTATTCAAAACAGAAGGTGGAGGTGGTTGTTTCATCTACAGAGATGAACCACCTTCTAATACGTTGGATTTTTTTTTTATTTTATTGATTTGTGTTAGAATCATCTGCCAGGAATTAACAGAAAAATAAAACTGAACTATAGATTATCGTAACACAAGCAGACAGCTTGGGGAGAGACTCGGGATTTACTTCCCAGTTTACAGATTTGCTATTCCTTCATTTTAAAAGGACGTTTATGGGAGCTTCTGAAAAAAGGCTCTGCTGACTGAGAACTAAGCCCTGGTTTCCCCTTCTCGTTTTCACACAGATGGGGCCTAAAATTCCCTAGAAAAAAATGAAATCAAGAAAGGAGATAGATAAGCTGCAGAAGCTGGATTTCATTTCCAGTACAAAACTTTTGATGTTCAGCAGGTTTTACCTACCTTGGTGTCATTTACTCATCTCAGGCATAGCTGTAATGTCAGTGGGGACAAGCAGTAAAAAAAATGTCATCCGAGATTCAGAATAGCAGCTAGAAAGTCAAAGGGGATTTTTTTTCTAATTTAACCAATCATCTTCTACATAGATCTTGAGCAAAGGGAAGGTGCGAGAGTTTAGAGCATCTTGCTTATAGCAATGGACTCAGCCATGTAAGTCATTCCCTTCATAGAACCATCAAATTGTTTAGGTTGGAAAAGACTTTAAGACCATTGAGTCCAACCACTAGCCCAGTACTGCCAAATCCACCACTAATCCATATCCCCAAGTGCCACACCTCTTTGTCTTTTAAATCCCTCCAGGGATGGTAACTCAGCTGTCTGTCAACTAACACCCCCAGGTCCTATTCCACTGGGCAGAAAATACTAGCCCCAATACTGGGCTCTGGGGAACACCATTTGTACCTGGATTTAACTCCACTCACCACCATTCTCATCCAGCCAGATTTTTACCCAGTGAAGAGTGCACATATCCAAGCCATAAACACCCCACTAACCCTGTCCCCAAGTGCCACACCTCTTTGTCTTTTAAATCCCTCCAGGGATGGTAACTCAGCTGTCTGTCAACTAACACCCCCAGGTCCTATTCCACTGGGCAGAAAATACTAGCCCCAATACTGGGCTCTGGGGAACACCATTTGTACCTGGATTTAACTCCACTCACCACCATTCTCATCCAGCCAGATTTTTACCCAGTGAAGAGTGCACATATCCAAGCCATAAACACCCCGTTTCTCCAGGAGAATGCTGTGAAAGACGCAATGTCAAAGGGTTTGCTAAAGTCTAGGCAGACATCACAGCCTTTCCTGCATTCACTAAGTGGGTCACCTTGTCATAGAAGGAGATCAGGTTGGTCAAGCAGGACCTGCCCCTCGTAAATCCTTGCTGGCTGGGCCTGATCCCCTGGTTGTCCCTGGTTGTCATGTCACATGATGTCACTCAAGATGATCTGCTCCATAGTCTTCTCTGGCACTGAGGTCAGACTGAGGTTGTGTAGTTCCCCAGATCCTCCTTCCAGCCCTTCTTGCAGATGTGCATCATGAAAGTTGCAGTTTCTGTGCATCCAGGTGGGAACAGGTCTGGGTGAGACCCTGGCCAGGCAGTGGCAATATCACCCTCCATTGGTTTCTAATATAACACAGGTATTTTTTCACATCTCAACAGAGCCCAAACAGCTTTTCTCTAAGTGTGTCCAGACTCCACCTTCCTAGCAAATGAGATAAATTAATTTTTTCTGATAATGATGAGTATGACCTTTGGTGCTGAATATTAATGCATTTGAAAAAGCTTTATTGGCCACTTGCCAAACCAATTAATATTTGTAGTTACTGAGCAAACCTTGTTTCAAGTTGCCACCAATGCATGGGAGCCCAAGCTACAAGGCGCTTCCGCATTGTCATGCTTGAAACCATGAGACACAGGGGAGAAATCACTGGCTGAGAGTGGACCCACACAAGTCAGGCTGACTGAAGCATCTTATTCCCACAAACACTGTTTCCAGTTTCCAGCTTGATTCAGGAATTGTGGAGCTATTCTTTTTTCTAGACAAGTCTGGGAGAAAACAACTAGTTCTTGACATTATATGTTATGGTGATTACATTTCATTGCTAAATTCACCTTTCATGTATGTCTGTCTATGGATCTTGCCATGGCTACTGTTCTGCTGAATACATTTCCATTCAAGGCAAAATCTTTCTTGCCATCATGTGTAATTTCCATTGCAAGCTTCTGTGTCCCAATTACATGGAATTATGTTTTCCATATAGGATCAGAAAGAAAAAAAAAGTAGAAATAAAGGATTAGGTGCAATAAATGAAGAAATTTGAAAATATAAGCTGCAAAAATTAAGCAATCTGACTGGGTCACAAAGAGTTGCAAGCAGAGAAATTAACACTGCTTGGAACTAATTAGCTCCATCAGCTTCCTTCATGCTTATTTACCCATGAAGAAAGAGGGGAAAAAATACAGGAATTGTGCTTTATATACAGCTACTAGGAGGACAAACACCCAAAAGCTCTGCAGGCTAAAGTTAGACTGTACATGATCAAATCCACAGTCCCGCTCCCACAGCCATGTCCCTTTGGATCCCTCAGAACATCCCCCTGGATCACTGGGGCTGCAGTTGCACAGCAGCGCTCCCGTTTCCCAGCACATTTTTCTTCCAGGCACCACACGTGTACAAGGGGCTGCTCACAGGGGTGCAGCTGCCAGAGTGAGAGCTTCTTTCCACTCCTTTTTCTCCCATTAATCTGCTCTGTGACGACAGCAGAACCAAACAAAGCCTCTCAGTGCAGGTAGTTCCTGTGATCTAGTGCCCAGCTGAGTGTCTGAGAAGGCCTTTTTTGGCCTGGGACCAAGGCCATGCTGTGCTGTGGATGAATTAGGGGAAGAGGGATCAGCGCTGCAACTGTGGAGATACAGCAACTGTGAGCTAAAGGTTCGTGTGCTTCCCCACGGCATGGAAACATCCCCGCTTTCCCTCCCCTGAATAAAAGTGGTGTCTGCAATACCAGCTGGGGTCCTACCCCAGCATTGCACAGACCTCACACTGCTCAGGTTCCAAATTCAAATTCAGTCTTATTTTATGTAGTTCATTTAGGTTTATCCAGTGTGATCAACTGTCAGGGCTGTTTTCTAGAACTGTTTCTGTTCTTGTTTGACTGCAGTACAACCACTTCTTAAGTAATTTTGATTTATTCACATGTGTCCCAGGAAAAAAAACCTGCTCTGTAACAACTGCTACCAGGACAAGGCTTTCCAACAAGAGTTCTTCAGAGATGCTGATGTTTAAGTATATAAAACCAAGTAAAAATGTAGAAAATATGGTGAGGATGCTGGACCAGACTGCAGAGATTTTCTGCAGTAGGGTTGTCTCACTATTCTACACTTTGCTAATTTACCTTTAGGCTACACTTTGAAATCATGCATAGATGAATAATCTGAATCTATGTTAAAAGGACGCAACAAAACATATAGTGAACATTATGCTATAAACCATGTTTCATGAACATAAAAAATTCAGGGAAACCAAATGTGATCCATTAGTTTCTGAGGAACTTGAACAAAGATGCTGCTGGACCGGGATGGCTTTTCAATGGTCAACAGCATCACTATAGATCAGCTGCAACAGACCTTTTAAATATTAGAGTGTTTATAGTGTGTAAGTGTGATGGACAGGAGAGGAAATGGGAGTTTTGGTTTGGTGGGTTGGTTTTTTTTACTTTTATCAACTAAGTATTTTTCATAGAGATTTTAAAAAAAATTCTATTAGCCTGTAATAGTTCACCATGTACTGGCTGCAGACACTGAGATTCACAATGGATTGAGAGAAGAAAAGCTGTATTATTTTGAGAAATCGTGCTGTTTTATAATATTAATTTGATCTGCAAAATTACTCTCATCTTGGCTAAAGCAGATTTTTCTTTGGGCACACATAAAATCTTATTATGCGTTCTCATTATCGTTCATCATTATGGTAAAGAGTAAGATAATACTGTATTGTGCCTAGACTTGAACACTTTAAGGGAATGTAAAAGATTATAGGAATATCTTATGAAGTGATTGCAAAATAAAATTGACATCAAAGTGATTCAACTATGTAACATATTATTCCCTCCCTGTAAAATTGGATTCCTACTGAAAAACACTTTCCTCCTTTTGCATTTGTGAAAGAAAAACCATAAGCCTCTTGCCCTTATGGAACAATACAGCATTTTCCCATGTCTACAAGGGCAAAAGTATGCATTCTCATGTGTACTTTTATTCAAAATTTAATTTTTGGTGCTTGATTAAAATGAATCTGTCCCTTCCCCATTCATTTCAGCAAGCTAACCTAAAACTGAGATCTGAGTATGACAGCCAAAACAGTGAACACACTCTGCAAAAGCATTAAGGGGGCTCCAGAGGCCAAAATAATCACCCGACATTAATGACCTGCTTAACAGCTGGAATAAAATATCTGGACAGGGTGGTGGCTGCCACAGAGGTCTGTGCAGATGCACAGTGCGACCTGGCCATGGAGGTTCCCCCATCCTCCAGCTCTGTTTCAAGCTTATTTTTCTTGAAATTGGTAGCCTACTTCCCATGCATGTCACACATTTGTGTTTGCAAATGCTGCTTTCCAGAAGACTTTAAGCTTGGCTGATGTTTCCATGAGGGTCCTCTGTAGGTGTCCCTGCTGGTGGCCCTTGGGGACCTTGCTTGCAGGAACAGTAAATCCCACCAGAGAGTGCCAGCCCCTGGCAAGACACAGCGTGTCCAGACGACACCAAGGACTGACCCGGTGTGAGCATACGTCACCTGTTCAAATCTGTTTAAAATACTTGGAATGATAAACTTCATCCTACCACCAGTTATGAGAAATTTGGTGTCCTATCATAGCTGCCCTAATGGCCTCATGATTACCCTATAGTTTGCAGTCAGTGGTGATGTTGATATGAATTGTATTCATCCTCCTGGATGTTCCAGCCATGTATGGTTTCAATTTTGTGACTATGAGGCCACGGCAAATTATTTATTCCCTAATGGAGTTGGCTCTGTGTAAATCAGTTTTCAGCTGATACCTTCCTTTGTCTTGGTATGCATTGGGAGCAACATCTTGGCCTCTTCATGAAGCACTACACTAACCATGAAACACTTATTGACTCCAGCAGGGACACGATTACAACCTTAGTTTTGCAATCTTTCTTTAATCTTCTTTTAATTAATTTAATTCTGATATCATTATTTAGATTGCCCCATTCATTCAGCATCACAGCATCTATATCTTCATTCTCACTGGCAGGCTTTAGTAACTTTGCAAATGGGGCAGCTCTATCTCCCATTCCTACCTTTTGATCTTTACTAACAACCTTCCTTTAATGTCTGCTGAGCTCAGACTTTTATCAGGCAGAGCACTCCACCCTCCCTGGTAGAGGGGGCACTGCTCTGATCAACATAGGCATGCAGAGCTGAATTTCTACTGTCTGCCACTCCAGCTGATCCTGCTGGCCCATCTTGGCTCTCCAGCCAGTTTTCAAACCAGTTCAACCAAATCCAATTTAAAACTGAAGGACAGACAGGATTTCATAAAGTTTTACAGCCTATTCAAGTTTAACGTGTTTCAGGACATGTGTCATCTCTGCTGGGGGATTTCTCCTGGTAACTTCCTTGGGTGGACAGTACTGGTGTGGGTGGATAAACACAGTAACCTGCAGCTTGCAGCTTGCAGCAGGCAGTATAGGTCAGAACGTAAATAATCCATACTGTTTGTTCCATTTATTTAGGTTTATGAAGAGTTCAGCTGTTGGCTTTTTTTTATTCAGCAGCACAAAAGTGCCATGCCATTTGTACAGTTAAATGGAAAGGTCCAAACTATTCCATGTTTTTATGACTCAATAAATAAGCTGTCCCCTCTCCTCTTAGCATTGGTGTGACTGTGGCTCAGCTGGTGTGAAGCAGGGACCCAGCGAAGAGGACAGGCATTACAGCCAGGTCAGAGCGAGAGAAACCCAGGGGTCAGGATGCAGACTGGCATAACTTGCACCAAGACCCCTACTGGCCCCAAATCCATCCCATATCACTGGGATAAAAAAATCCTTATTCTGGTATAATCTCTTTCTAAATTGAAATAATTTATATTAGCACCTCTATGCCCATACTACATGGCTGTAACTCTTTTTTTTTTTTTTTAATGTGTAAATCCTGGTCCACCCCTCTGCTCAAGCAGGGTCACCTGGTGCAGACAGCCCAGGACCATGACCTTTTATCTTTGATCTTGGCTTCTGAATATCTTCAAGGATGGAGACTCCGCGTAACCTCCCCGAGCTATCTGTGCCAGTGGTCAGTGATCAACATCCTGGTCATGACAGCTTTTTTCCATGGTGTGTCTTGATGTTACACAGGATTTAACAGAGAGTATGTAAATTTTCAGAGATGCTGAGCAGATCCCATGGCTAGGATTGCTCATTACTTTTAACGATCAGGCAAAAAAAGTGCTGTGGTTTTCTTCTGCTGGAGCAGTAGCAATCTCTGGATGAAAAGACAGCATAGAAAGGATGAATCTGGGGTACAAACAGACACAAGTGCACTGCCTGCCCTCTGCCATTTTTTTCTGAGTAACTTTAAACTCTGATGCACTCTGACTCTCAGGCGAGGCACGTTTTCAGAAGCTCTCAGATGTCAGTGGTTGCAAAGCTCAGCTGAAAACTGAGCACAAATGGAAAATCCTGTCCTTTGGTCTCTCCTGGCATGTCAAGTATTTACTTTGACTTATTTAAAACTTACCTGCTCTGCTCTCCTTTTCTCATTTTCAGTCACTTGTACCAATTGGCATAATTTGGCTGAAAGACAAACTATCCAAACAAATGTGTTGCTTCCATGCCACAAGCTAACAAAAAAAAAAAAATCATCCTGAAGAGACTGGACACTGGCAGGAAGGCAAGTATCAGCACACAGCCTCTGTGTAGTGCTGGTTTTCTGGGGTGATCCTCTATTTACATGATGTTTTCCATACAACCCATGCTTTCCCTACCCATCATTGCCAAGGTGAAGCTGCCCAGCACAACAGCAAAATAAGCTGCTCTGCCTAGTAGTGGAAAGGTCTTTTCCCAGCACATATTACAGTTTGCTTAGATGGGTGGTTAAAGATGGTGTGTTGATTTAAATGAAGATTGATAGTCAACATGAATATGCTGCCTGCCTTGCTTCCCTGCTGGATGCTCAGCAGAGAGCCCGGTGAGTCTTAAACAATGGGATTGCCTGTTGATTTGGGGATTAAAAGCTGTGTGTGGAAGACCGTGCTGAGAAAATGTGCTGAGAGCTTCTGCTGAAGGGGCTAATTCATAGTCTAGTCAAGCAGCTTTATAACCATGTCTATCATGAAAATTTGTTATCAGCATATTGTTTGAATCACAGATCAATGCACACTGATTTTGGCAAATCTAATTAGATTTGATGGGGAAGAACATGGATGCATTTTTTAAGGCTCTGTAGTTCCCATCTTTCTATGTGTAATTTCATTTTGAATTTGTTTAACAGCAGTTAAAAGTTGTGAATCGTGATACTGGGGAGATGTCAGCTGTGGTTATCCCACTCACTTAACCAATGCTGTCTGTCACACAACGCTGAGAACAAGAGGCTGGGAGTCAGAACTCCATTGTCTCCCAGTTACACCGGTCAGAAGTCAATGTGTACTCTCTGTATGGCCACAGGCAAGATATTTTACATATCTACACCTCAGTTTACATATCTGTGAACTTGGATATAGAATATATATGCATCTTAAGGGCATTATAAGACTTCATTGATCACTACTACTTCTAAGCTGCTTCCATTTCTTCCACTTCCATGGCACAACACAACATTAATTATCATAATTGGAGATGCAGGGGCACAGCCTGGTGCTTATCTACCTTTGTGAGTACTGTGGCTGCTCTCCTGTTGCTTAAATCTCTTCGTGATATAGCAAGGATACCAGCTACGCAGGTGTCCATCATGAGGGCAGGGTTAAATGGGACATTCTCCAGGACTAAACTGGTGAGCAGCTTATGACAGATGCCCACACCAGATACTTCCGCTTTCCTTAGGACTTTTCCCCAGTGCTGGTGGAGTTTCTCTAGTGGCTGTTAACCAGTTTGCCTATATTCATATCCTGTGCCTTGCAGCACAGGAGCAGCAGCATCATGACTGTGAAATGGACTTTAAATCCCAGGACAGTGTCCTGCTGTGATGCACAGCTTTATCTCTCACATAGAAGCTGGAAAGGAAGGGGCCAGCACAGGCCAAAGGCTCAGGGTGAAGCCACTCTCCAGGCAGCAAAGAAATGCAAAGGAGGGTGTTGGACCAGATCTCCCACTTCTTAGGGTGGTACTGGGTCATTATATGAAACATGGGCAGTGGTGCTGCTGTCACCAGCTGTGCTAATGAGAGCACAAGTCTCCCAGCTGCCTCTGAGGAAGATCCCATACCTGCAGCCACAAGCCAGCCTGTCCAAGTCCCCAGAGGACCCAGCCCCAATGCCTGCTCTATGGCTCTGCCCAGGCCAGCAGTGTGGGGCACATCCATAAACAAGCACTTTGGGAAAGTTAAACTTTACACGAGTGCATAAATAGCAACTCTTGAAAGGAGAAAGATACCAGGTCCAGCACAGGTTTCACACACTATCCCCCACTTCCCTGCTATTGCTGGAGGAGCACTGTGCTTTGCCTAAAGCTCAGGTTGTGGCTTGGCTGTGTCAAGAGGCTTGTCGTGACAGTCTATGGGCAGCCAGTGTCACTCTCCCTTGAAAATTGTTCACATGAATGTTGTATATTTGTTATAGATGAAAAGATTAGCGTAAAGGCTAAAAAAGGAAAGTAAACTGAAAGGGAAGGACCCTGGGGGTACCGCAGTGGTGTCTGCCAGCTTGGCTGGTCCAACCTGTTTATAATGTCTAACACAATCACAGGTGCCAAAGAATAACCGACAAGTTAAACAGTTTCCTCTTTGAGATTTAGCAACAGGATCTTTGTGTGAGGAAAGCAGAGATTCTGCTGTTTTCCCAGGAGCTGTGTGCTTCAGAAACAGGCAAGCAGACACCAGGCTCTCCTCTGGAGATTGGTGGCATTTGGTGGTCTGTGTATCCTCTGCTGCTGTTGAGACATGCAGCTCTCCCATGACCAGACCTACAGCCCTTATCTCTCATCCAGGGGTATCTTCACATCCATGGTGTTCTATCCCTGCTGACAGCATCACTTTCCACTTCCTCTCCCAGACATGCAACTTCTCTTGTGATCTTTCACCCTTCAGACAAAACAAACTCTTTCTCTCCAAGGATTTAGTCAGTCTCTTTCTCAGGGGCTTCCTGGGAAATCTGGCTGGAACCTGAATGGTGTTGCCTCCCTCTCTCTTGAATTCTCTCTTGTTCACAGCATTTTTCTTTTTTTCACTATTGATGCTAAACCTCTGGCTCACAGTTTTGGTAGCCCTGCCCCAAACCCAAGCATGCTCATCTCTGGATCTACTTTCCAACTTTAGTAATGCAGATGTTTGGTTTCACTTTATTCCAGCGCTTTCTTCTTTCTTAAATAACATTCAAGCTAGTAATTTTAAATGTGCTTCATAATCTCTAATGGAGTTTTGTACCTCCCTGCTCTACTAGTTCAGTCTTGCTGCACTTGCAGAAAGGCATCTCTTTGAAAAAATCTTATTTCTTTTCTTTTAATTATTTTATGCCACAAACTTGGGGAATATATGGAGCATCTGAATCACATGCTTCTGTAGTTGGTAGCTGGGCCATCAGTGACAAGTTTGTTATTTCTGTGCTTCAAACCAACACCAAATATCCCCTTTCTCTGCTCTGGAATCCCATCTAAGATACTTAGAATCTGTTCTTCATCTCACATTGAACACTGAGAGCACACAGACGGCAGTGGAAATCTTTCCAGCAGCTTCATAAAGTTTCCAGTCTTTATTTTTGCTGTTATTGCCTGCTGCTCCTGGCTCTTAGAGCTTTCTCCCCACCAAAATCACAGGTGAGTCACCATAACCTAGAGATGGATCACTCTTTGGGTACAGGAATGCATTTTCTTTAGATTAATATGAGTACTTAAATTAAAAGACTGGGAAAAGACCTTAATTATGATAAGCACCATTGCATTTTCCCATTGTTTTATCACAGAATGAACTTGATAGTGCTAAATACAGCAGAGAGGTATGTATAAGAGTGAGGACAAGAGCTCGTTGTGTCAAATCGTAACACCTGCTGCAGAATAAATGGGTGTATCTGGCTGTAAATACATTCAGGATGACAATTAGGTGGTTTGCAATCTTCAGAGAAGAAGAGTTCCAAGATAATATCCAAAAAGGTGAGGTGAGGACAAGACACTGATGGTTAACTTTATGGGCAGGCTGACGTGAAATGTTGGTTTCTGTAAGGAGAGGAGCAGATGCAATGACCTAACCCTTCCTCCTGAGTGTCTGAAATGACTGAGGGTTTTTTGGACAGTTCTGGAATTAACCTGGAACGAGCTTAATCCCTGGATGAGGGAAGGTATAATTACTGCTATGATTACACACTCAGCTGTTTTTTCTGCCGCGTCTTTCCGTGACCCATATTTGCAGGGAAAGTGTGATGGTTTGCTCCAGCCTCTGCTGTACCTACCTGCCCTGGCAGATGACGCTTCACTTTCCAGCTGCCTGCGGTGACTAGCTGGAAGCTGTCACCTCTGCACTCTAGTAACCTCAAAGAACACATCACAGCTCTCCTTGGCTCCACTGGCACGGATTAAGAAGCACTCATGTGATCCCTGCTGGCAGCAAAGCTTGTGGGGTCAGGGGCAGGGAAGCAAAAGCAGAGTGCTGGAGGGTAGAATGCTTCAGCTGCCACAGCCTCGTTGCAGCCTGACCCCTGATCTTTGCCTCAGATCTTCTTTTGGCCTCGAAAGAGCGTGCTGTGTCAGTTGGCTTTGACTTTGCTCTGTTTAATTTGCAGAGGTGAACTTAGAGCAATGCAATTGCCTTGTGTAAGTGCGCTAAGCTGTCGTAAGGGTGATTACACTCGAGTGCTTTATTGATATGAGACTATTCAGATAATACTAGATGATTTTTAGAGTACAAACACTAGATAGGCTGCAGGGCTGAGCGATAAGAACACAAGGCATATTCTACGTGCCTGTGGAAAGAGGGTCTTTTGTGTTTCCTGCAATGACACCCTGGGTGTGATGGAAACAGCGCACTTCCCCCTGCTTGCTGGGGCTCCAACTGTGCCATCACAGCGGGATCTGCTTGGTGGTCAACTGTCACCCCCCTGCCAGCCTCCCTGCAAAGGTATAATGGGTGGTCTGTGAATTTTTATGGGATGTGGGGTCTGACTTCCAAACCCCAGGACTGCTTTGCAGTGGGGGGGGGGCGGGGGGGGGAGCAGCATGTCCTTGTAACACAGGTTACAGAGGTCCCTCCGGGAGCCACATCTGAATAACCTCGTGTGATCATGGTCTGACTTCTCTGTGTGTAAACAGCCAGGCAAACATTTTCACTCCTCTTCATGGTATTTTCCTGGCTTTGTCATGCCAGAAATTAAACACGAAAATACCTGTCTCTCATCATGGCACACAGAGCTGTGTTCACAGCCATGCTGCTGGTGCTGGTAATACCTGGGCAAGTCTGTGGCATCAGGAAAACCTCTATTAATTTGAGCTGATGTTTTAACATTAGATTCTCTATGTGTTTTGCCAAGGAGGAAGGGACACCTAGGGAGAAAGGAACGAAAACTCAATTTTCAGAGCTATTTGATACATATTTCTCTTCTGCTCTGGCAGCCAGGAGCTGTGAAGGAGCCATCAGGGCCCCATTTAAGGGCAATACCCATGTGAAAGCAGAGTAATAGTTTTATGTCACTGCTTCTCCCAAACTCCAGGGTCGGAATGGGCTTGGAAAAAAAGTGTGTCAGACTGCTCCAGAAAAAATTGTGTCAGTGTGCTCCAGAATAAAATGTGTCAGGGTACTCCAGCACTTGGCCCTTTTCTGCTGATAAAATGAACCTTTGGTCTCATGAGTAACCTTGGATTTTGTTCTTTCTCCTGAGTTTACTGACCTTGGGAAGTCATTTATTTAGGACTTGGTCTCCAGCCAGTTGTAGGAGTATGGCCCAAAGTCATCTCCTCCACCTCTCTTCCACTGCAGCAGTTTGCTGAAAGGGACAGCAAAAAACCTTTAATCTACCTGCTCAGGAGGTCTCCCACCTCTCCTACCATAAGCATGCAAAACATCTTTTTTCAACCCAGTGTTGTATTTTGTTAAATTGCAGGACCACAGAGTTGCAGCTTGGATTTATACCACAATTTTGTGCCTTTTGCACAAGCATTTGCTTCTTCTGTAACGAGTGATTAGTTTTTGCTGATCAGCTCTTTCTTGAAATAGTCAAAGAATTGTAGGGGAGTTGAGAACATATTTACTAATTAAATGGAACAGCACGTGTTGTCCACATGAATATGTCACTATTCTGAGTAGAGACAGGCTCTGCGCAGAAGCTGATTAGCCTGATGTGGCAGTGGCAGCTCCCAGGCTGGGCACTACAACTCACGCTGATGCCAGCACCCTCTCAGCTTGTACACACTGCAGAAGTGACACTGCAGCTCCCATCTGGCTCCAAAGGTGCCAGCACAGCAGGATTCTAGGTTCCCTCCTGGAGAGAGCAATAGCAGTATGAAGAAAAATCTCACATGGCATTGAGGCTTCTACTTCATTTTGAGTCCAGCCTGGAATCAAGGGGATACATTTAATTTTTTCTTTGTTTAAAAAAAAGTAACAAAAACTGGAAATAAAGCTTTTTCTGTCCATATACTGGAGGTTTGCTCTTTTCCTGTTTCAACAGTCTGTAACCTGTTCTGTATTCTGGAGTTCTTGGAGGGCTGCAAAGCGACTTTCTGTATTTGTGTGTGGGATGCTTGTATCCTTCTCTCCTGTGATTATTTGGAGACAGACATAATATGTCAGCATTTGGAAGAATGGTACTTAAAAGAAAAAAAAAAAAAAGATTTCCATAAGAAGCAAACTCGCAATGTTTGGGAGAAACGGGGCCGAAGGCTTCTGCTAGGGTGAACAATCGCGGAGGACGGGCAGTGAAGGCTCCCGCGCTGCCCATCCGCTGATGTTGAAGCTGATTCTGCTCTTCCGCGGCACCTTCCCGTCCGAGGGAGCAGGACGGGGTCCCGTAACCTGCCTGTGCACAGTGCACGCCTCCGCCCGGGCTTCCCCCGCACCGACGGAGTGCCGCCGGAAAAAATCTGGGTTTTTTGCTTAATTATTTAAATTTCAAGGTACGCCGAGGCTTGACCGTACTGGCTCGGTGCCGGCAGCGTGGTGCGGTGCTGTGAGGTGCAGACGGTGTGGAGCGATGCCATGCGATGCCATGCGGTGCGGTGCCGGCGGTGCGATTCTGTGTGGTGCCGGCAATGCAGTGCGGTGCGGTGCCGGCGGTGGGATGCGGGGCAGGAACGCGGGGCGGGCGGTGGGATGCGGTGGGATGCGGGGCAGG
>VYZT01002640.1:23792-72114 GCA_013400735.1 Pomatostomus ruficeps
CCCCCCCCGCGTTGTTATCCGAGTCCCCGGCGGGGCGTGCGGGTCGCGGCGCAATTCGGAACCCGGACACGGGGCTAGCGCGGATTGGGGGAGGGGAGGGTGCCTTTCGCGTTATTTATTTATCTTTGTTAAAACGCTGGGTCGCCCGTGGCCTAAAAATAGCGATTGCACGGCGGGACCCGTGCGGATGGGGGGAAGACGGGGCCTGGGCACCGTCCGACGGCAAACGCAGCCGCGATGGGGTCGGCGCGGCCGGAGTGACCCGGAGCGATGCGCCCATCTCCCGCAGCTCCCCCCACGCCAGGCTGCCGGACCCGGGCAGGCAGCGGGAGAGGAAGAAATGGGTGTCCACCCACACGTCCCGCGGTGTGGGGAGACCCCCGGGGCAGGGAGGTGTCGGGAGAGTCCCCGCGGTGCGGGGCTGGACGAACCCATTGCAACTGCGCGGAAAATGCGCGCAGCGCGCAGGCCGGGGCGCGGAGCCGGCCTGCTGCCTGCCCTGCCTGCCCTGCCGCCTGCCCTGCCCTGCTGCCTGCGCTGCCCTCCTGCTGCTGTTGCCTGCGCCTGGGGGTCAGTTCAGCTTTCACCCGCAGCGCTCGGCCACCGTTAGTTGTGGTCACCCTGGTCCTGAGCTGGGTATCAGGAGGGCCAGAGGAATACGCTGGCGAGATTCTTTGGATGTTCCACGGACCGTTTTTACAAAGGATTTTTTAGGCCGTCTTTTCCTTAAAAAGTTGTTTGGGGTTTTTCAGTACTTTAATAGGCCTCATTTTATTTTTATACCTAAATAATAGTGAAGTGTATCCATTAAGGGACCGCTTTAGGGCTTGGATCTCAGTCTGCTAGACTGTTGGTTGCTGCATCTTAAAATATCGTACGGAGAAATCCCAGCAGAACTGAGAACTGAATCTGAGAGATGCTGCAGGCCTTCAGTGTGATCCTTTTAATCCCATCCTTGTTGACAAGTTTAGACATGTTGTCCTGGCCACATATCTGGTCAGACACAGTGAGCTGTGAGCCCTAAACTAGTTCCTCTTTACCAATATGTTAAAAAAATTACGTTATTTAAGTCATTGATTTGGAACAAAAGAGCTTTTCTGAGGGTGTATTAGAATTGTAGAGTGTATTGCTAAACACAAAGAACACAAAATGTTATGTACATGTTACAGCTGCATGAGGTGAGAGTGTTTATTTCTTCACTAGAGCGGAAGTGCAATCTCACTAATGCCAGTTTGCACCAACTGCAGTCTACTAGCATAGATTATTTTAAGTGTACTTATATACATTGTTGCAAAGTAGGAGGATATTAAAAAATGTAACTCTGAAGTGTGGACATCACTAATAAATAAACATACAGTCTGATACTTAATCATGCATCATAAACATCCAATTTCCTTTTGATTGTGATATTTAAAATTATTTAACAAATATGTGTGTTTTCTAAGCACATGGGGCAGTAAGATGCTCTTTTGTGCTAGGAGCTGCTTATTTCTGATAAATGCCAGCTCGCAGCCCAGGGAGGTTCAAGTAATTTTATATTCACTATGCATTTATATTCACTATTCTTTCCCCCTCTCTCTTCTGTCTCTCGTAGCATCAAGTCAGGAGTGTGGCTTACAGCTAGCTTAGGATTGTTACAATTCTGATTGGTCTGACTGTGCCTCTGTGCATTTTAAGTTCTATTAAGGTAATTAGTGATACAGGTGCATTTTGTCAGCCAGTAAGAGCCGGCTCTATACCTGTTCGGAGTAAAATGTGCGTGTGTGTCTGGCAGCCCTGGGAGAGGGACAGGGACAGCAGTAACAGTGCCAGCTCGCTGCCTCCGCATGGCCTGCAGGATTTGGCATCTGCAGGATTTGGCATCGTTTGCATCTGCACGCTGATGTCCAGCCTGCGTCAGAGCCGTCTGCAGATGTGAAAATAAGGAAGGGCTCAGGCCTGCCGCCGTCTGAGGGCCCATCTGTTGCAGAAAGGAATCGTGTTCCAGTTAGTTTATAAATTGGAATATTGGCTTCCTGGGTAAAAGTACACGCTTGGAATATAACTTTTGCCAGAGATGATGGATTTCAGAGGTGGTGGTGAGTTGTGTGTCCTGACGGCAGCACGATCTGTGGCTCTGTGTTATGGCGTGCTCCTCCCTGTGCCCCTGCACAACCAAAGCCCAATTTTTTGTTTCATTAAGGACTCTTATGTTCTATAATTAGAACTTATGCTTAGTTCTTTGCAAGATTTGAACCATATCTTCCTGTTTTTAATCAGAATGCCTTACAAAGGCAGCTTGTGCTTCCTGGCTGTATGTATTTAATTCTCTTTTTTTTTATGAGGAATTGCTGTCAGGGGAAGCTGATGTGGAGCAAGGCTAGGGGAAATAAAAGTGTATGTATGTACTTTCAGGGTATTGTTGCATTTTGTGTTTGTTTAGCACCTTTTGGCTGAATATGTTCAGTGCATTATTACAATATCACTTTTTCTACAGGCCTCTTTCTACAGGCTTTTTCAGTAATTATGCTGGTGCAGCTTTACTCGGAATTGCAAGGTCGTACTTACAAGTGTGACAGCCTAAATAATAATATTTTTTCCCCTATGCAGACAGTAGTGCTGGCAAACCATGGGAAAATGCCTTTTTTGTGACATGGGAGGTGTTTCTGCTGCTTGCAGGATTACTGGGGGTTTGTCTTTTGCTCCCGGTAGATGAATTTAGTGAAGTCTGGTGTCAGGAACTTGTGGTGCAGTGCACTGCAGCTGTGTGCCAAGCAGTTCGGCAGTGCACATGGGTCCATCAGAGCCTCAGTGGAGTCTCTGTGCTGCTCTCAGCACGTCACTGCTGGGATGGAGATGCTGGGATGGTGGGCATGTCATGTCACCCTGCCCTCTCACTGCTGGCGAGGGCGCTGGTGGTGTGGTGTGATGTCCAGCTTTGTGAGCCAGGAGGGATGCAGATCTGCAAACTGAGCTAGCAGAGAGGAAAATGCATACCTGGTCAGGAAGCTTTTGCCTTTTTGCAACAAGGTGATATTGATCTTATTTTGAAGTACAGCATGTTGTTTTCTGTCTCCCTGCTGGCTGGTAGCTTTAGTACTGAACACCTGCATAGTTCCTGGTGAGATTTATGAGGACTGAAGAGGGAATAAAAACATAATCTGTCTCTTTGACTCATTATCACTGCGTATGGGGCACGTTTTCCCTCGTCACAGCTGCATCTGATCCTGAGATTGTCCGTCTTGTTATGTAGCAAAGTGCTCAGTACCATGTAAGCAGTACTGCTGTGTGCCTGCATACGGCATTCTTATAGCTGGGGGTGCAGTGCCTGCCATTTGGTCTCCTTGTGGGTACAGTTCCATGGAGGACAGCATTTTTTTGAGCTACCAATGTTGCAATAAAGGAGTGTTCTCAGTTTTCTCTGTCTCTGGCAAGTGCCAGAGATTGTTTAGAACGGGGCTTGCTGGTGGTGTTTTTTTCCTTGTCACTTCAACGGTGACAGATAAAAAGCACTGCGATGGTTACCTGGAGCATCAGCTCCCCTCAGCTGAACACAGCGGTCTGCAGTGACACAAACACTGGTACTGGCTAGGCATTTGGAGCAGTCTGGATGTGTATGATCTAAAACATCCAGATGTGTATGATCTAAATGCCTTTTAATGCCTGCCCGAATGGTATAATTCATTATGTGAATTCAAGGTATAGATGTGAATATCAATGTGGAGCTCTATCCTACAAAATTGGGGTGGGATACCCAGAGTACTGGTGGTATACTAGTTGAGTATCATCCAGGTTTTCCTGTCAGGTTTGTCCCACTCCTGTTGCCTGTGCTGTCACATCTTCACTGCTATTAGTATCTCATATTTATCAGCAGATACTACATTTAAATGTCCCATCACCTCAAAGGAAAAACCTTCCATGAATTACTGCTGGTACAGTGCACCATGCAGGAAGGGGCTCTTGAATGCAGCAGTGACAGGCAGAGCTAAAACCAGTGCCTGGTAAATAATTCAAATTAGAAATGATGGCAAATTAGAAATTAAAGGCAAGAGTGAGTAGCTGCTGAAACAAATTGCCAAGAGAAGGGGCAGGTTCTCTCTCTCTCAGTCATTTCCGCCTCAAAACCTGAATTGGAAGAAGCACCAGAAGCTTTGTATAAAAATTACTGGGTAGGTTCCTGAAAATCAACTTGTTACAAAGTTCCTTGACAAGAGAGGGGAGGTTTGACCATGCCCCACACTATGAGGTTGGGTTGTGTGGGCATTAGGAGCCCACCTGTGCTGCTGGGGAGTGGGCTGAGCTGAGCTGGAATGTGTGGAGCACTCTGACAAAGAAGAGCAGCCCGAAGCCCTGGAAGGACTGTGCATTTGCATGGAAGAGTGTCATTGCACAGTAGAGTGTCTTTGCCATGAGATATTTTGTCACCTCTTTTGCTTGTCTCAGTCAGGAATACCCAGTGCCAGATCATGTGCCTGGCCAAGAGCTGCAGAATTTTGAGAGCTTTTGAGGGGAGAGGTTTACATCACTGGGGTTATCATCTATAAGCTGGGGGCTTTTCCAGGCACAGGACCCTGCTCCTCTTCTAGAGGTTAGATTGAATAGCAGAGAAGCCTAAAGAAAGCCCCAAAAACTCTCCTGTTTTGAGGAGAGGAGGTCCCTACTGTAGAAGCAGTACCCAGAGCCAGAGGCTGTTTCCTTAGAGGCAGGTGCAGAACAGAGCTCAGTGGCAAGACCACATCCCATTAATGTCGTTTTGTAAGCAGCTTGTAGAGACCCTCAGCACAATGTGGGTTGTGTTGGGATCCCCCAGACTTCGAAGTGGTCCAGTGCATGGACTTTTAAGGTGGAAAAGTCAGGTTTCCTAACCACCCATCATCATCATCTTCCCTTTGTCCAGCTGGATGGTCCAGTCTGCTTCTCCCTGGTTTTCTCTGAACAGCTGGTCAATGCTGCCTAGCTTCCATGAATACCTGCTGGTTGGCTGCCTCCTCTCTGCTTTAGCTTTGCTGCTGGAATGGAGCTGGTTAAGGGCTATGTCAGGCCACTAACACCTTTAGTATGGATGCAGCATTCTGATTCCTTGCTTGGAATTGAAGCCATCACATTAGTACCACTCTTAAGTTCTCCTGCCTCACGGGACTTTTGTAAGGTAGCAAATCCTACAGGTTCAAAGTCATTCCCAAGCAGGCATGGGACAGGTTGTCTGCTGCCTGCTTATGTGCGGCATGCCTTTTGTCTTGGATAATTTTGTACCTTTACTGAATTCCCAACAGCTGGATTTAAGAGGTTGCTTGCCTCACTTTTTTCCTTCCTGTCAGGAGAACTGAAACTTTATAGATCTTTTCACCAGTGCTGCAGGAGTGGCATCCTGTGAGGTCCTGTGTAGATCTCAGCTGGTGTTGGGGAGCTATTGCCAGCAACTTGAAAAGGAGAAGAAAAATCCTACTTAGGAGTATTATTTTTTTAAAAAAAGACAGTAACCTGCAGCCCTTGATTAGCACTTTATATTTTGAGGCCTAGATTTCATCATACTGCAACCATCTCATCTTGAAAATGTTGGCTGAGCAAAATCCCAGCCAAAATAAAATGCATTGCATTGCCTTGCACAGTTCCCTGCCCAGGTAGGGAGTGAGCCCTGAATGCACAAGTGGAAGGGGCATGCTGGCTGTGCAGGGAACATGTGGTGCAGGAGGCTGGAGGCTCTTACAGCCTCTATAGGTTTAGGAAAAGTGGCTTTTCCTAGACATCTTCCAGCAAGGTGCTGTGTCCTTGCAGCTTACTGTTGGATCAGGTATCACTGTCCCTGCCGGTGGTGCAGCTCTGGTGCTCATGTGGTGTTGTGTGTGCTGGTTTATGTGGTGGAAACAGCAGTCCTGGGCTCCTGGCTGAGCCTATGGGATGTGAAGCAATCACCAAAGCCTAGACTGTGCTTGAACCCTTGACATCTCCCTGACTGGATAAAGCATGGGTCCCTCTTTGCTATTATTGATGTTTGGTATTATTATTATTATTATTATTATTACTACTACTATTATCCTCATCAGTGTAACCATCATTATTATTTTATAAGGTGTGTTGTAAACAAAATGTTTATTGTACAATCATGTAGTCATGCTCCAGGAGTCTCTAGATGTGATGTACCAAAACCCCGTTATGTTTCAGCTGGGTTGCAAATAGGTAGTCACAGCTATCAGTGCAGTGGCCTGTAATTTAACACACAGAACAAAGAGCTACCATACATCCTTTTGGAAAAATTTAGCAATGTTTCCAGTCCTGCTTAAATAAAAATAATAATGGGTTGTTTAGTTTTGGTCCTCCTTCATAAGAGTAGGAAAGTCTGAAATACATTTTCCCAGAAGTACTCCTGGGGGGAGCAAAGGCCAAGAGCTTCGTGCTGTGACACAGGCAGCTGGGATGCTGCTCAGGGGTTTTAGAAGATGATGTTTGCAGTTTGAAATGCTGGATCCTTGGATTTACAGGTATCTCACATCTGGTTCTGGTTCTTCTTAGTTAGCTTTTGGGGGTGAGCAAAGCTTTATACATTTCTTAACTGTTAAAAAGACTGCTGTTAAGATTATATAAAAATACTAACAAAATTGTACATATGTTTGCTGTTACAGAGGAAAATAATCAGCCTTGTTTATGAGCTGGGAGGTTGGACTGGAGACCCCAGAGGGTTCTTCCCACCACATCTCTGTTTTTGTGGTAACTGAGGCAAAACTGAAAAGCTGAGCTTCAGGTCTCCATTTGTGGAAAAAGATGTAAGGAGGCCCAGCTTTCCTGAATACACAAAAAGTGTAAATAAATATGATTAAGATAAACAGGTTCAGAGGGGAAATTTGTCCTGAAAAATTTTCCTTATCTTGGGTTGCTAGCACGAAGACTCACCAGTTCTGCTTGTTAAAAGCTTCTTGAAAAGATGATGGGGTTCCCAGTGATTTGCCATGGGGAGGATTTGGTGTCTCAACAACACATTTTTCTCCCCACAGCTTCTACTCTTCTGCTTGACTCTTTCATCTACAAATGTGTCAGTGCAGCCACTCTCTTTCATACAGTTGTTCCCAGCATACAATAGCAGAGCTCTAATGTCAGGTGGACCCTCAGAGCTTCATAGAAATGTTTGAGCTCCTGTGCTTGGCATGGTCAGAAATGGCAGTGATGACTTGTGTAGGTTGCTCTTTAAGGCGCAGGTCTGGTGACTGCAACCAACATAATGAGACAGAAAAAAAGCTCTTGAAGATTTCTCAGCAGGCAGCTGTATGTTTCAGGTATTTGCTCAGGTGCAAATGTTGAAGGTCTGGAAATAAGACCTTCTCTAGCTCCTGTTTTACTGTGTCAGGTAAGAGTGAGCTTTTTGTCTTTCATAGCATGGTCAATGACCATTCTTCATATGGAGGAGGAAAAGGGAAGGGAAATTTGCAGTGATTTTACAGTTTTAATTTCAAAGATAAATGTATCAAGTACAATCTCTAGGTTACTAGGTGTTAGTTTGGGTATAACTGTCTTTGAGACAGGTTGTATGTAGCCCATTCAGAGCACAAGATGTTGTTATTAGCATAAGGCACAACATTATGTTTCCGGGGGGTTCCACCTGTATCCCTCTGTTGGTACCCACTGTCCCGCCTTCCTTATAAATCTTCATGACCTGAGAGACTTTTAGGAAATACCTTATTTTGCAGGATATTTTTAATAACTTTTAGTGAGTATTTTTCTTGGGTGCTTTTGTGAGACAAATTACAATAAATAGGATTTACATTCTGTACATCCCTCTGTTAATTAATACCACCTCATGGATCACAGCAGTATGGCAGAGATCCAACAACCTTCACTCACTTGTCCTAATCCACTAAGTTTGGGAGTGCTTACAGTTGTTCTTTCTAATGCATTTCACTTTCTTGTAATAATATTAGGAGTGCTAATGTTTATAGTGGTAAATACCTGTATCTTGTTCTGCTTAGAAAATCTGGATTCTGAGCAGGTAAAAACGTTGTCTCCAGTGTGGCAGCAGAAAGACAGCTCAGGCTCATGAAGGTACGAGATACCATCAGGTATCTTGACATGTGGGATCCATGTTCTCTTGAGAATCAGGGCTAAACCTCTTTATGGTTTGGTTTCCCTGAGGTGTGACAAAGCCTGTAGACCCATGAAATACTGCTTATAACATTAATATTTTGTTTGAAGATGTTCAGGGATTCCGATGCCCATTAGAAGCTGCCAAGCGTTGAGGCTGAACTCCTATGGCTGCAGTTTCACTGGAGGCTCGGCCAGCAGAGCAGGCCTGCACAGAGGCACCCGACCTCCTTCCTCAGTGGCAGGGCACAGTGGCATCAGAAAAAGGAGCTTGAAGTCATGTGTGAGTTCTTTGAAGTACTGCAGGAAAAGCGATGAGATTGCCTTCTCCCACCAGTCTTGGGACTTGGAGCCCCACACTGCCCTGCAGGATTGACCTGGCTGTGCAGCCCAGGCCCAGGTGGCCACAGTGGGAAGATGATCTGTTCAAACTTTTTGTACCCAGCTGCTGCCAGGGAGCCAAGTCCCTGAAGGCTGTTGACTCATTGACAAGGAACAGCTCTCTGAGCTCCAGCAGTTCCCAGGAGCATGAGAAAGGAGGTGAAGAGCCTGCTGCTGCCATGCTGTCCACAGGCCGTCAGTTGAGTGGGAGGCTTAGGAGTGCACTTGACTTTCTCCTGGTCATAAACTTTCTTCTTCTGGTATTTCTCTCATCTCTGGCTGTTAAGCAGGTCCAGCACCTCTTCCTGGGAAGCGTCCTGATCTTGTCCTTGAGACTTGCTGTGTCTTGGCTTGACAACAGCAGTGATATACTTGTGTAGGGAGCCTGCAAGTGAAGGGAGCACCAGCCCATCCAGAAAGCTGCAGCCCTTCTTTGCTGTATCTTTGTTTGCTGGCTTCTGTATGAAATACAGATAAAGTTTTGAGGTCTTTTGTTCTCTTGTTAATGTGCTCCCTGAATTGCCTCAGGTAGCAGGAAGAGTGCTTAAAACTTTGTGCCAAAGGCCATAGGACCTTTCCGCAAGGAAATTAAGCTCTGCTCTCTGAGTGTCCAGTTTTGCATAAATTGTTCAACCCCAAGTGATAAGGATCACCACAAACCTCATAATATTCTGCTCTAAGTTATATTCAACTGAAGGTCCTTTTCCTAAATATATGGCAACATTTTGTATGATGTTGAAGGACAGTTAAGGAACACACAAATGGAACAAGATTCTCCACTGCTGGGTCGGAGGAAAGAAGAGAAAGAACATGTATCAGATGTTAGTTCATCAGCTAATACAGTACCCAAAAGATAGTATGGTGGTGACTGCAGTGTTTAAACAGCATTGAGAAAAATGCATTTGACTGCAATTCCAGTTACCTGCAGTGATTTGAGCCTTTTAGGAATACAAAAAAAGTTAGGAAATTGCAAGATTAAGGTATGGGCCCCACATCCTTAGCTCTGCCCTCCCTTTTTTCACCGATGTCAAACTTGAGTTAATTAGCAGAAATTTTCTGCAGTCACAAGACTGGTTGGTAGCACCTTGTTGCATTAACAGGTCAAAGCAAGCCCTGTTATCTAGCGGATATGTTAAATGTTAATTTTTAAACTATGTTGCGTTGTTTATCACCTGTCTCACAGATGCCAAGTTAATTAATGTAGGGCTCTTGATCCCCATCTGTTTTGTATGTCTCAAAATGTGATATTTAAATAAATCAGCAGTTAGAAGAGGAATCTTAAAATCAAGATCATGATGGACATTGTGGCCACTTTAGTTAGGGCTGTTTCTGTGTGGTTTGATGGATGTGGTGGTTCTGATGTCGGCTATTGCTTACTGCTGGTTGTTTTAGTAATGGGGTATCTTTGCACCATATCCATTAGTGGTTTAAACGGGAGTTCAGAGAACAGGGAATGGCTGGGTTTTTGCTTGTGCTGTGTTGTGGTTGACCCGTTCCCAGCTTACTGTCTAAAGCAGGATTGTTAGATGTGCCCATCCAGGATTGCCATGTATGGTGAGTTGACAGTGTCTCCTTTGGCTTGGCTCCATTCTGGTCAGCCTGCCTTATTTGTTTCTGCTTTCTATCTATATCTTGGTTTTACCCCAGGTCATTGGGTCTCTGGGACAGGGTCTGACCTTTCTGTTCTATTTTTATATAACATCCAGCGCAGACACGTTTGGTATCTCAAGCTCTTGGTGGTGCTGTATGTAATGCCAATAACTAACGGTGCTGATATTCCTCCTGGGCATCTGTGGCTGTTTGTGCACATGATGACCATAAACATGCTGGTGTAGAGTGAATTTTCTTACATAGTTCCCCTGTTGTTTCAGCTCTGAATAGCAGTAAAAGTGGCAGCCAGTTTGGTACAAGAAGTGTACAGAAATAATTTCCATGCCAGTAAAAACTGTCAGTGCTGACCTGTCAGAGCCAGTGGCTGGTGGTGAAGATACAGAATCACAGAAATTGTAAAATGGTTTGGGTTGGAAGGGACCTTAAGGATCATGTAGTTCCAACTCCCTTGCTATGTGCAGGTGCATCTTCCACTAGAGCAGGTTGCTCAAAGCCCCACCCTATGTGATCTTGAACACTTTCGGGAGTGGGGAGTCCACAGTGTCTCTGGGCAACAAGTGCCAGTGTCTCACCACACTCACAGGAAAGAATTTGCTTTTATCCAAGGCAGTGTAGATAAAGCATGGCACAGTTTTTCTACTTGTGCTTGTATGAATATATCTATATACAAGTAACATTTCTTGTATTTTGTATATCTGCAGACATATGTGTGAAAGCGTAATTGCCTGTCTATCTGTAACTTTGCTTCTTCCTCCTAGTTTCTCTCAGTTTCTTTGTTTCTGTTCCGCTTTGTGTTTGAGTATTATGCCTATGGTGTTTCTCATAGGCCTATTTCCCTTTCTTTTCTTACCTTCTTTCCCCTTTCTTTTCTATTCTGGCTTTTCATTCTTTACCTCTTGTCCACATATTTCTCCTCGAGGCTGGTTTATAATTTCTATTTTGCGTGGCTTCTCCCTTCTCTCACCAGGGCAGGTCGGCCAAGCAGACTTTTAATCTCTCTGCACACCCTGAGAGTTGGTGACCTGAAAATGTTGGCAGCTGTGCCCTTAATTCATGGAAAAAAGGAATAAGAGAGTTGGAGCTGCTCTCATTTCCCTTATTTCTAAATGACTCTCAGGCTCAATGTCTTGGTTTTCCTTGCCTGCTCTGGATTGCAGCTGCTGTGGCTGAATAGATATTTCTCAGATCTGATGGTTAATAATAAAATTGAGGTTAATGGCCACAGTTATCCCCTGCAACTTGGGCTTGGTGGTGTTCCTTCCTTGGTGGCTGCAGTCTGCACTCCAAGCCCAGACTCTGCATTCCTTCTGTTACCTCTTATCTTTCTGCTGCTAATTTTAGTAGCCTTCTCTGTTGTGCTGCAAGCCCAGGGCTTTTCCACCTGTTTTCAGCCCTGTTTCTGCCCTGCAGGGGGCTGAGGCCCTGGTTTGTGGTGGTTCTGCAAGGGCTGCCCTGCCCTGATGGCAGAGCTTTTGCCTGTGGGAAGAGTTGAACTGGCAGGTTCCTGTGTGCACTGGTGATGGCTCAGTTTGAGCAATCCCCATCCCGGGAAGAGCAAGCGGGCGGCATCAGGAGCAGGAGCTGGGGACACGTCCTGGGAAGCACTTCCCAGTCTGTGCAAGCAGTGAGTGCTGCCAAACTGCCTCTTTTAGGGGTTGACTTGTAGACAGTAAAACAGCATTTCAATTGCTTTCAATTATAGAAACAGAGAGATCTGAAATCGGGAAAGGCTTTGATGTTGGTGATCTGCAGAACATGCTCAATATTGCTTGACAGCAGACATTTTATTGTCAGCTGTGTCAGCCTTGCAGCAAGAGCATTGGTTGGGTGACTTTGCTTGCACAGCTGTTTTGGTTTTTTTCCCGCAGAAAATCCCAGGACTCAGCACTGCATTTCCCATCCTGGAAAGCCGATGCTTCTAAGCCCCAGTTTGTGGCATTGGTTATTTTCTGTGCATGGCAATTCCTGAACGTGCCCAGCCGGCACTCCCTGGGGGTCAGGCCGGGTGAGCTCTGCTGAGCGTGGTTCAGGCATGCGGACCTAAGGAGGGGCTTTCCTTCCAGTAGATGGAAAGAGGTTTTTTTTGTTTCTCGGAAAGATGTAACCCGAGCAGAAAATTTCAAGGGATGTCATCAAGGTGAATAAACAGAAATCATATTCCAGACTGTTCCCTTCATGTAGCTGATGATAATACTTGAGGCTTCTTCTGTGAAATCTGAACACTCAGTGTCGTGTTTCAGCCAGGATGATGCTTCATTTTATTTTCCTTTTTTTTCCCCTCTGCAATGCAGACTTTCACAAGTTGTACAAGTGTCCTGGCCTCTCACCGTAACCCCTCAGCCCCCTTGGATGAGGGGCTATTTCAGGGCATGCTTAGAACCTGATCCTGCTGATGCCTCTTGCACCCAAGGATCATTTAGTGAGAATTGTTAGGGTGATTTGCTATTTTCAAGATACTCAGGCCCGATCCTGTTTCCCTTGCTTGCCCAAATGGGATTTTTTTTTGCCCTCGTTTAGTTTGGCTCAGGAATGGGCTGTTTATCTCTCATGAGTTTGGTGCTGTCAGTCCACTGAACACAGTGAGGGCACCTGAATTTCTCTAATAGTTGCAGCCTCTGGGTGGGACACAGAGTGACACTGGTTGGCTTGGGGGATGCCAAGGATCTTGCCTTGGAAAGCATAAGGAGCAGATCATGGCTGAGGTAACCTGGTAGACAGCTCAGAAAATTTGTTTCTAAGGCCAGGTCCACCTAATCCCAAGCTGTCACTGTGCAAGTCCTCTCAGATTCAGTGGTGAGGCTTGCAGTGCTGCTGGTCCTACATCTTTGGGCTCGAGTGTGGTAGACTTGCTCTACTGGGACAGATGCTCACATTGTTCTTAGCCAGCATCCTGTCTCTGGCCTGGGTCAAAGGCAGGTGCTTCAAAACAAAACAAAACAGAATAAAACAAAACAAACTGTGTCTGGAAATGAAATAGATGGCTATAAAGTAGCCAAGTCATATGAGCAGTTTTCTACTAAAACATTTCAAGCTCATGTTGGCTTGTGCCCGAGTCATGCCTGCTCACTGGAGGGCTTGTTGGTGAGTTGTAGGTGACAGATTCCAGCTAGTTTACAGCATCTGAACAAATAAATCTTTCCTGTCTTCCCCTCCAGTATCTAAGTGTGTGGCCTTTGCTACTTTAGTGTCTCTTTTAAGCAGCTTAAAAGTTTTTCTAAGTGAAATACGCTTCTGTGCTGCAGTTCAGAGATAAATATAGCTGATGAGTTGAAAGAAGGCCATACTATGTGTTATGTTGCCTTACCCAGTATTTTTCTTCTTTTTGTGGTGATTCTGTGCTAAGTCAAAATGGAAAATCTCCTGAAAGATGTTATTTTTCCTGTTTAAAGAAATTACATGCCAGAATACCATTCTTTGCCTTATGCTGCATCCAGTAAAGGATTAATCCCCCACCCCTCTTCTCCAGCCCAGCGCCTTGTGTTTGGAAAGCGGGCGCATTTGCAGCTGAGCCAGCTCTAATAATAATAATAATCCATGTTAGGAAGCACAGAGCAGCCTGTGATTAGCAAAATAATTATTGCAGAGTGTATAAATTGAGAGGTGGGGTTTTGACAAGGTGAGAGGAGTGCACATTACAGCTTCCTGGGGTGGCAGTGTACTCCTGTCTTCCAGTTTATGTTCTCCCTGTAAAGTTGGATGCAGGAACTGTGCAGAGCAAAACATGCTTGTAAAATGATGATTGCTTTTGAGTTTTTCCGTAAATTCTGGTGAGGAAAGAACAGCCAGAAAACTTGTAAATAACAGTTTTATACTGTGCTCTGCTCCCTGGGGTAATTTTTTTTTTTAAGTTTGGATGCAATTGTTGGATATGATTTCCTTGCTTGCCAGGAGGCCAAACTTTGACTATCTGTTGGCTCTAGAACCTAAAAAATAGCCTAGGAACCCTTCCGGAACTTCTCCTTCATGGGTTCTGGTTCAGATACAGGTCATTGGGATGGAGAAAGATGTGTGTATTACAGAACTCTACTCTGACATGTATAATTGCAAGTTTTAGGCTCACAGCTGGTGACGCGCTGCCTTAAAATCTGATCTGTCCTGCCGCTGCCTTAGAGCGAGCAGAGCATTTGACGCATGCTTTCCCCTTTGTGCCTGGTCAGCAAGGGCAGAGTTTCCTCTGGGCAGCCACTGTGCCAGAGCTGCCGGCACAGAGCAGGTTGGGAGGTGGCACAGGGCACACACAGTTGCCATTGGCCATCACTGGTACAAGGCTTTGGGGTAGAGCTCACCCCAAAGGCAGGCTCGGGATCAGGGGCTGTTGGAACTTATCTAGCCCCAAAAAACCAACAGAGTTTTGGAGATGCTTCCTAAGGATGGTGGCAGGACAGGCATCGCCAGACAATCAATCTGTGGATGGACCTCTGCCTGGGTTCTGCCCAGGTTGTGTATCCTCCCTTTTTGTTACATAATTTATCTGCAAATAAATACTGTACCAATAGAAACAAGTCTCTAAAAAACAGGGGCTAAAATGAATAGGGGGTACTCTTACGTCAGTCTGACTGAAGCCAGATCAATCTCTTCCAGACTGCCTTAAGTGTTCACATTGGACTTGTGCAAATAGGGCTTGAATCTTCCCCTATGATGCTTGCTACTGCAATAGACAAATAATAATAATTAAAAAAAAATGCCTTAGGTTTGTTTTACTTGAGGCAAGCAGGTGGAGTGCATCCTTTGATCCTTCCCATCCTTTGTTTGTTGTGATTTTGTGTTTTTCTTTCCTGTATCTCTTTTGTTGACAATAATCAGAAGGACATCTCTGTCCATGCATGTATGTGCATGTATGGATACACATGTCACACATTTGCACACACTTACTTTAAGCTTTTTCTGTATTATAGAATACACAGCTGCTTTTCCCCCCTGTGTCAGAGACAGCTGGTATTGCCTGCATCCAACTAAACAAGCCACTGAGTTAATACCACCATGTAAAGTTCAGGAAACCCAGTGAACATTTTTCTACTAAGAGGATATTCTGGCCCTCTTGATAATCAGCCCCCCATTGTAAAGTCATTTTGAGTCAGAGGCTTAAATCGTTGTTCCAGTGGAAAAGATTTTTATGGGCAGCGCAAACAGGCATTACATTCTGGGTATTTTTTTTAGCATGGTTGCTTAAAATAGCAAGGGAAGAGAGAAAAGTTGAAACAATAGAAATCATGGTCTGGTGGCACAAACCTTTTGCCCCACCCCAGCCCCTGTTAGAAATTTGGCAGAGGCAGCAGGCTGGGTTTCCTTGCTGCTCATGAGACACTGAATCTCGTGCTGGTGATTGCTCTGGGCAGTTGGGTTTCTGTCTCTGCTAGTGGTCACCCTGCTTTCGTTTTGAGGATGTCATAATATGGCTTTGGAAGTCAAAACGATGCCAGTTTTAGCAGATTTATTCCCCTGCTTCCTGCATCCTTCTTATATTTGCAGGCAAAAGCCTTTTCTGGAAAATGTGCATTTTGAAAACATGTTGTCTCCATGATTTTGGGCTTTGAGCCTTTTTTCTTTCCCTTTTTTCATACTGGGAGTAGGACATCCCCAAATGGGCCCAGTTCCTCCCACCAGTCCTGCACAACTTACTCATTACCTTTGTTTTCAGTGGCTGGGGTTGCCATGGCAGCAGCAGCCCTTGGGATACTGATTTTGTCATGGCAGAGCAACAGAGTCCACACCTCAGGGAAGGTGTGACTTGTGCGTTGATGAGGTGGCAGATGGCTCAGAGGAGATGGCCCCCAGGTCAAGGTGAACTGGGAAACCTATCCCAATTTTCCTGGGCTGTAGAGGATGCTCCTGGGTGCATGGTGGGTTTTGCCAGCAGCATTGCAGCAATGGAGCTCAAAGCTCTTAAATCTTTTGCTCTTCATTCCTCAGCAGTCTGGTACTGAAAGGTGGCCATGCATCATTTTCTGCTTCCCCTTCTCATGCAGATGCTGCTGCTGCTGTAGCAGCTGGGTACACTCAGATGTGGCATCACCCTCGCACCTGCTGTGCTGCAGGTGATGGATGTGCTGCCTCCAGAGCATCCTCTCCCTTATCCTTGCAAGTCCTTGGCAGGACCTTCTCCTGGCAGGTGGGAAGGACTCTCCTCTTATCTGCCCCCAGCTGTCTCGGTGCATACCTCTGCTGTAAGCACTGCACCTGAGTAAACAAGAGCAGCACTTTGATTGCTGCTTTATCGCACAGGAATGGCAGCTGTAGTGCAAATTGCACCAAACAGGGGCTCCGATTGGCAGTCCTCAGTTCTGGGTACTTCCTTCGTTCTCCTGACTCCAATACTGAAGCATCTTTCCAAAATTAAAAAGTGACAGCAATTTTACTCTTTCCCTAGAACAGTCCCTGAGGATGGAAGAACTGCGAGGTTAGCATCTGGAGCTGACGCATTTATTATTGATGATGCCTTTAAATGATTAAACTACTTTTCCTTGCATTATTTAAGGAAATTATGATATTCATCATTAATGGAAAGATGTCTGGGGAAATGTGTGATTCACAACTGTAAATACCTTCTCTCCTCCTTTTGTCACTTACTGCTTGTCTTCTCCCAGCTCTTGTTTGTCGTTTTGCAGTCAGTGTTTGTCCTTCTGTCAGTACCTCCTGCAGCCTTCCCCCTTGATGTAGGTGATGTAGTTGCATAAGGGTGAGGTGACTTTTATTCTATACAGTTGACTTAATGTTCAGTGTCAGCAGGGCTTACATAAGGGATGTAATAATCTGGATAAGGAAATAAGGTTTAGAAACTCTTAAGTACATTCAAGACCTCTTTCTAGCAAATGTTATTCGTAGTTGTGTTCTTTATATTACTGTCAAAGATAACTGGGAGCATGAACAACCCTGACATTAGTTATGCTTATCTCCCCACGATATGATGCAGTATTACAGCTGGGGTTTATTGCAAAATGAGGCATTGTTAACAGATAATGTGGCTGTGTCAGGGTAGATTGCCCTCTGCAGAACATGGGAGTCCCTTTGCACCAAGTAGTTTTACTAGATCCTTTGCACACATCAGAAACACTGTTTACAGGGTGTGATTTTAAACATGAAAATGTAGAAAATGTAGTTTTTAGCTTACCTGCTGTCCCACAGAACATCAACATCCGTAGGTAAAGCTTGGGTTGATCTCCATATAGTAAATGCCTTCTTCAAAGGTAGTTGTCTTAAGTCATTAATCTAAAAGCTATTTTTTAAAGACGAGGGTATTTAGATGGAATCTCAATTGTTGATACTCAATCTTTTGGCTGAAACTATACTTCCGCCTCATGCAGAGTGGTCCTGAGAGGTGAGGTGGGCGGGAGGAATGTGAAGTGCCTCCAGGCTAGGTTGGGAGGAGAGAGCCTCAGCTTCGAAGGGGTTTGTGGAAAGGTTGAAAACTACACTAGGAGTCAGCGCATTCCTGTAGAGCATGCAGAACAGAAATAGCCTTAAGCAAAAAAACCTGAAAAAACCGACTAGTTAAGAGGTTCCACCTCTTGATTCTTCTTCCTGCCTTTACTAATATTTATTTCTGGTTTTTAGACTTAAAATCATTCCTGTAGGAGCCTGGAAAAGGGCTCATGCTTTTGTAACTTCTCCCTGTACAGCTCTGTAAAGGAAAACAACCTCTGCTGCTTTTTCACCCTGTTTCGTTGATGTGAGAGGCGAGAGGAGGTAAGAGGTGCTTCTCATCTGACATCTCAAGCTTGAGTGCCCTTACAGAGTCTTTCTGGTGTGAGTGGAGTAGCACGAGCAGGGACCTCACAGGTGTGTGGCAGCCTAGGAATGCAGTGATTTTAGAGTGGACCTGGATGAAAGTTTCTCAGCTTTTTCTGTACTCTATGTTTTGTAGTCCTCATCCTTCGGGCAGGCTACTGAACCCTAAAGAACTTGGTCATGCAGGGCACTGTGGTGGTGCTGGGGAAAAGAAGGCCCCGCTCCCTGGCTTTCGCTGCCAATCGATTCAAGTCCAAGAACATAAGGATTTATTGTTTTTCTTATTCCACCTAATCTCTCTACAGAGGCTCTGTTTAATATCTTATCCTTGTTTGAAATGTGGAATTCATCTGCTGCTATTATTATCCCAACACAAAGGGGCCACAAAACTTTTTTTGATTCAGACCAGCCTGGATCACTTTGTGCTGGGGATCCTGGCTGTGTGATGGGGCTGGCCTGGCTACACCTTTTGCAAAATAATGTTTTTCCCCTTATTCTGCAGCTACAGATCCCTTTCCTCTAAAAATGGTGAGTAGAGTGGGAGGGTGCACAGGATACTTTTGGGGGCCTTGATCCCTGAGGAATCTTTCACCACCAGTGATGCAGAAAGTGCAGAGAAGACATAGGGTCGTTTCCCTAGCTAGAAACCTCTCATGCAGCCCCACCATTTTGCTCCTGGATTCCTTCCCAGCAAACTCTAACCCATCCCAGGAGCTAAACTGGGTCGTTTCCAGATGCTTCTTGTAATCTTCTTGTCACCTTCTTGTGATTGGCAAATGACTGTCACCTCTCCAAAGCTGCAGCCCTGCTCCTCCCGGGAAGCAGTTGGCAGCCAGCTGTTCCCCGTGCCACGGATAACGTCACATTCATCCCCTTCTGGGCTGTGCCTGTGCTTACAACAGATCACGGGGCTATGCTGGCTTTGCCAGTGCTGAGCATCGTCACAGGCACGTGGTCCTGGGGTGCAGCACTCACTCCCTCCAGCCCTTGCTCTGATGGGGAAAGAAGGGAAAAATCCCCTGAATTCTTCACTGCTGACTGAAAAGGGCAATTATTTAGTGGGATTTTGGGCAGAGGGAACCCAAAAGGGTTAGGCTGTTCTGAATCTGGGCCATGAAGCTGCACCAGATGAGTCACGGGGAGAGGAATAAAATATCTCTGAGTCATAATCCCTAATACTACAGACCAAATTTGCTCTGGGGTGTTTTTGTGTTCTTGTGTGCTGACTAATGTGCAGAGAAACTGTGAGAACCTTTTCTCTGCTCTTTCACCCATGAAGAATGCAGCCCTGTGTCCCCCTCCTCGCCTCCATGATTACCCAAGCCTGGAGTCCCACTGCTTCCCAGACAGCTGAGCACCACTCAGCCTCCTCAAAACCCCCCAAATACTAGTGGCAGCAGGGTGGGCTCTGGCATTTTCCCAGCTGAGGGAACACGCCAGGGCAGGACCATGTATCAGCTGCCATTTGTGCCACCGCGGCTCTGCCACCACTGGCAGCGGCAGTGACAACCTTGAAATGCCCCATCTTGCAAGGGGCACCTGCTCTTTGAGAATCTCAGAGTGATTTATGAAGGGGGTTCAGCATGGTGGCAGCCACCCAGCACCTACAGCTCAGTGAAATAAACACCCTGAAGTGAGCTAGCTGTCATCTCCCTGGAGATATTCCTACAGCTTACCTGAGCCTAAGGCCCCAAGACATTTGAAATCTATGTATTTTTAGAGGACATGTCAAGTTTGCCATTTTATTCTGCCAACCAGCTCTCATTGTACTTTCAGATTCAGATGGCACCATGATTCCTCCTATCTTAAATTCATTTTGATTAGATGTCCCCAAAAGACATGTATAAAATCAATACTCATTTAATAAAATATACCTGCCCCTAGCCCTTTTCTTGCACTATATTGGGGCCAGGGATAGAGTATTAAACTGAGTCCCTGGAACTGCTCTTGTCAGCAGACTCAGGAACATTAAGAGGCATCAGACAGACATCCCCAAAGATGTGGCTGAGAGACTGCAGAGGATCAGACTGTGGGTGACAGAGTGGGTCCACCCAGAAAGGGCATCTTCCTCCTTGGGAGCCAAGTTTTGGCTGTCTTGTAATTCTAATTTATCAGATTAATTTCCTGGATGTGGTAACTGAATGACATTTTTTATTTTATATTACCAATATGAACTGCTGGTTTAGACTCTGTATGATTTTAAAAATATTTTTTAGTATTTTCTTTGCGTAAAGAGTGTAGAATTGAAAACTGGATGCACACCTGTACTTGCTCACACACAGAAGAGTGATGTAAGAGATTGTAATTTCAGTGAGCAAAGTTGTCTGTTGGAATATGAGGCTGTTATTTTTCCTTACAATGTCCTTAATCAATTTTTCATTATCACAGGTATTGGTGATAGGATAAATGTTCCTCCCCAGAGAAGTGCTAGTAGTATCCTCATCCAGGAGTGGCAGCTCAGAGTTCCTAGTGCTAGATCTGAATTCACTTTCCTTGGGTTTTGTACACCTTAAACCACTCAGATGGAGTGACAGTCTACACTGTGGAGTTCATACATTGTCTTGTTTGGGTTTTACTCCTCCTCTGTAAGGTTATTTTCTGCTTCCCTGATGGTACTTGCAGCCTGTGTGCAGGAAAAGAGGAGGCAGCATTTTGGAGGGTAGTGCACGATTGGGTGATGCAGATTTCACTTATGGGAGGTTATGTTATCCACTCCCCTGCTGCTGAGTACAGCCCTTCTGCTGGGCAGCCCAAAACAGGAAAAAAATAAAACTTCTTCAGCAGAAAAAAAGCTTTTTTCTGTTTTTTCTTCCTCACTACCTCCTTAGTACTCTTTCCAAATCGATTGCATTTCCTCACCAGAACTGCAGAGGTTGTGGCCGTGGGTGTATTCTGAACTTTATTTTAATTTATTTTTCATCATTTCACAGGCTCCTGGGACATCTTAAGTATGGATCAAGCCAAGGCAAACGTGAGATGCCTTGGTTGCTTGTCTGTAGAAAGGAGCTGATATGCCTTTGGATATGAAGATAGAGAATTTACAAGTCTCTGGATATGGATTATTTTTTTTTCTTCTGTTGTGCTTATGAGATTTAATGGGGAAAGGAAGTCTTTGTATATTCAAATAAAATTTTTATTTTTTAAATAGTGCAGCATTTCTGTATATGCAAAGTCTTCACTGACTTGAAATTTAATTATTTTTTAGCCACATTACCTGTACCAATGCAGGTGTTGGAGTAAGTGCTCTTACACTGCTTTGCTGACCTGGAATGCAGACAGACATTTTCCATATCAAATCCAGCACTTTAACATCGGATCATGTCCCCAGCCTGAGCCAGCCTTGCCTGCTGTGACCTGTGATGCTGTGATGGTAGCAACCCCTGCCTTATGAGCGGGCAGGGAGGCTGATAATGTTTTAAATAAATATCCATCCAGCTGAGACTGGTCAGGGGTCAGTTTCTGAAATGGGAGGTGGATTCCCTTTGCAAACGTCCCCATCTCTTACACAAAACCTAAATAAATAGGCCTATCAATTAAATTCATGCACTCCTGGCATGTAGAAGGCCAAAGATGAGTGTGTTAAAGCAGGTGACACAATCCCAACAGCTTTCCTGGAGTGGGGAACATATCACTGCTGCTAGGCTTTGATAGAATGAGGGCAAACCTCTGTAAGATGCTGATGTTTCTGCTTTGCTTTATATTTGCATATTTCCCTGTGCTTTCATAGGCCTCTTTGCTTGCAAATGGTTATTTAAACACTAAGTAGTTCTCAGCACTTTGGGGCTGTCATTGGCTGTAGTTCCTTGTCTTGAAGGGTGGGAGGGCCTCATGCTAGATGAGGTTTTGTTGAAGGTGAAGCTTCTCTAAATGGTTGGACCACCTCCACCTGGGACAGCTGAGCCAGGTCTAGACAGCAAGACCTGAGTTTAGACAGCAAGACCTGTCTAAACTCAGATTTGTTATATTCCAGAGTACACTTGGGTGCTACCTGAATCTGGATTAAAAGCAGAACTCCTGGTTATTCCTGACCAGCTGCAGCTGGGGTGTTTTAGGGGATGTATCCTGTGGTTTATTGTGCTGGGGTGGCTTGATGTTTGCCTCCAGTTGGTTGCCGCTGAGTTTCCTGCAGGCTGGAGCACCTATGCTCAGGTTTTCCCCTCTGTCGTCAGTGCCAATGAGACATATTTCAGCTCTGGTGGAGGCAGCGCTGCAGCTGTGCCTCTGTACAGACAGGCTTCCCCATTTGCTTGGCTGAGAGTATGAAGGAAAACCGGGGTCTCAAATTTTCTGTGGAGCTTATGGGACCCCTCAGTAGATCTGCATGGAGAGACCTCCCTCCCTGGCAAGGGTGCTGTCAGTGCCCTGGCTGATATAAAGCCACTGGTCTCATGAAAACCCTTTTAGCTCCTGAGTCAGGCCTTACGTTAGAAGGCAGTGGAATACAAGAAATGAATCCATTCGCGTATCCTGGTAGTCGTGTCAGAGCCTGGGGATGTCCAGGAGGAAATGGTGTCACATGTTGGCAAGACAGCAGCTGCATTTACTGGCTTAGCTGAGATCTGGTTGTTGAAAATCTGCAGCTGAAAGGCTGAACTATGAATCTTGGACTTGAAAGTAATTTTTATTTAAACAGAGGGATCTGAAAGCTGGAAACCTATCAAAGGTGCAGGCGAAGTATCTGAGTACCTTTGAAAACAAATGGCTTAGAAGAACACTGAGCAGTAATCTCCAAAGACAGCCCAAATAAATGCTGGAAGTATTTAGGGAATAAGAAACTAGAGTGTCTGATGTAGCAGAGGGACTTCAGGGCAGTGGGATGGAGATACACTGGGAGGTGGAAGGGACAACATCTCTCTATATACATTAAGAAGATACTGGATTTATTGCAGCATTCATCTGAAGGGCTTTCAGGAGTGGACAAGGGTGATGGAGCCTTGCTTGTGCTGACCAAAATAACAAAAATCAGTGGAAAGCTCTGGGAGTTCTTGTCCTTGGAGGAGTGGGGTAATCCCTACAATACATGACACTGTTACAGCCTAGTTTTGTCCTTGCTGGTAGTTGAGACTTGATGTGTAATTTATGTTGGTGATACAAAGTCCAATGATGAGAATTGATTCCCTGTGATTAGGAACCCTCCTGTCCTCAGTGCTGTGCCTGTAAAATGGGCTAAATAATACTTGTTTCCTCTGCAGTAGGTTTTTAAACCTCTGGGTTTCCAGAGCACCCTGTTACATGTCCAGAATGAGTTCCTATAAGAGAGGGTGGTTTGTAAGAGTTGTGGCATCTAGGTAGAGGGTAAGCAGCAGCCAATTAAGAAATACTTCCTAATGAGAGGAGGAACACAAGAGTTTGTAATGCTGCATGGATCATGAAGGTCTCTTCCTTAACCTCAAGCAGCCAAGGCATATAATCTCATTAACAAATTTATCAAGCTGCATTTTAAGACTGATTGGGCTGCCTGTCCTGCATCTGCTGAAAAGCATCCAGAGCTTGGCATGGCCAGGGACCTTCTTGCTGCAGCCTGAAGTCCTTCGTAGCCAGCTGATGCTCATTTGTTCTTATGTCAGTGTTGTCCTTCAGCTTAAATCCCTGTTTCCATGATGCAGACAGCATACCTCATACCCTCTCATACCCAGCAAGCTGTGCAGGTCTGACACAGGCAGCTCACTCTGGCCTCTCACCTAAGAGGGGTTTGTTGTTCCCCTCCTGCTTCTGACAGCTTGGTCCTTTACCAGGCTCTGTTCAAACATGTCCTTGGATGTGAGCTCCCAGGTGGGACGTAGCACCTTGGAGCCAAGGTCTCCTGCTACTGCTGGTGCAGCCTGACATCTTTAGATCTCCCAGAAATATTTGGCCCTCCAGCTGCCAACAGAGCCTCATTGCCCTTGAAACCCTGCCGTGCCGATGTCCCTAGTTCACCTGCACTCACTGACAGAGAGAGGTGAAATTTCTAGTGAGACCAGCCTTAGCTAAAACCAACCTTCAACCAGCTCTGGTACCAAGTCCCAAGCTTGGTGGCTCTGGGAAAGGCAGTACTTAGAAGGACCAACAAAGAAAACTTTATTTTTTGTGATTGTGTCTTCTTAACCAGGATTGTTTGGCAATGTCATAGAATCCTAGAATGGTTTGTGTTGGAAGGGACCTGTAAAGGTCATCTAGTCCAACCTCCTTGCCATGGACAGAGACATCAAGTTGATTAAGTTGCTGAAAGCCTGGCCTTGAATGTTTCCAGAGATGGGATATCCACAACTTCACTGGATAACCTCTTCAAGTGCTTCAACACTTTTCAGGGAACCTGTTCCAGTGTTAAGCACCTTCATTCTAGAAAACTTCTTCCTTATATCTAATCTATATCAACTCTCTTTTGGGTTGAAATCATTGCCCTTTGTCCTATCACAACAGGCCCTAAAAAAATGTTTGTCCCCAAAAGGAACCATGTAGGTTATAAACCCCCAATATATGTTATAAAAAGTACTTGTAATGTATTTTTGGTTATAATTTTGTCAGTGATGACTAAGAAGATACTATTGTAATTCTGTGATTGTTTTGTTCTGCTACTGAACTGAAGTTTTTACTTGAAATTTTCTGCAGATTTTGAGTGCTTCAATTCTTTGTTTAAACTATTTGTGTCTTTTTAAATGGGTGTCACAGGGGCTGGAGTGAAACACCAAAGGTTTTAGGCAGTGTCACTTGGCTTTCAAGGGGTGCTCCTCAGCACTGTGGGTTTGTTGCAGCTCCAGCTACTCATGCGCTGAAGTCAGGACAAGACCCTGCTCTGGAGGGTCAGAGAAGCTTTTTGCAGTGGTGCAGTTTGCAGTAGGCATTACTCTGCTGTAAATAAGGGGTTTATCTGTCCAGTTATACTTGTGGTGACTGTAGTGGCCCATCACCCTGGCTGACCCTTAGGATTGAGCAGTCAGTGCAGAGTAGATACTGAGAGGGGCCCTTGCTTTCCATACTTTCGTTTCATGTGTGTGGAAGGAAAGGGGAAAAAAAATGGGAAAAGCCAGCAAAAAGAAAAGCAGAATTTCTGCTGCAGCTGTTTGAAGCAATGAATGAACCATGATGTGATGTTCTGGGTGTTTGTTTTATTTTCCCCCTCATTTCCTCATCCAACTTTTATTATTTCTCAGTCTTGGAGGTGGGAAGGACCATTCTCAAGACCTGGTGCCTTGCCCTGAATCCAGACATCCCCCCATTAGCTAGAGTGGTGGGGCAAAACCACAAGAATAGAGATATCTGAGATAAAAACATATGTCTGTATATCTGTCTGGAAGTAAGTGGTTGGTTTAAGCAGTGACCCTGTGGTGCAGTGGACCTCTGGAGGTTGTAGCAGGTGATCTCCTAGTGATGCAACCCCCATGGTAGATGTTGTCATGTCTGTCAGCTGCTTGCTCTGCATCCTGGAGGCTGCCATGCTTGCCATGGGTGGCAGAAGGGGAGTCATGTCAGCTTCTCAGCTGCTACCAGCTGAGGAATTAGTTTAAACTGTTGTTTTCATTAAGCTGGAGAACGCAGCAAATAGTTTGTGCATGCCAGTAATGGGTGCCAGCAGGAGTGTCCTCTCACTCCTGCCAACTGCACGGGTCTGCTCTCCAGAACATCTGAGAACCGGATGCTGACTAAGAGTGGTGGTTGGGTTCGATCCCCTCTGGTGATTTTTGTGTCACCACGTTTAAAAAAACGTCCCTTTCACTGGGAGGCTCATCATGTGGTCTTCCCAGTTATTCCTGGTGCCTTTAGATATGCAGAGCTGTGATCTTTAGGTATTACGACTGATGTGCCCCAGGCCATCCTAATGAAAAGGACTGCATTAGTGCAAAGGAACCACTTAAAATAGTATACAATAAACTCTCACAGGCTTCTGGGTTGTGTGCTTGAGGGCTTGGATTTAGAAGGTAGTTTCACAGAGGTCCCTTTCTGAGAGCACGTGGAGAAGGAGAGTGGCAGGAAGTGGTGATGTTAGAAGCAGTTGAGGATCGCAGATTCTCTCATCCCCCAGTGTCCCACAAATGGGGCTATTTGTACCACTTCATTATGCTGTGTTAGAGAACAGGCTCCTTTCATCCTTCCCAATCCCCTGTGTGATCTTCAATGATTTACGCTGTTGTGAGTGTTCATGAGAAGACAGGGAGATTGGATGCCCTCATATCAGCTTGGGTGCCTTGATGCACATCTCCACCAATGGAACTGTTTCAGGTCAAGGAAAACCAGCAATTTCCCTTGGTTTCACGTTGTTACTAGTGGTGTTTCTGGTACATGAACTGCATGGGGAGGTTAAACCTCCTCAAATAATGTTGCGGTGTGCGCTGGCCAGTTTCGGTCTATCTCATGGCCAGGCTCTGCTATGTTCCCTCCCCCACCTTGGTATCGGTTCTCCCCCCCGCCTTGGAGGGCTCTGTATTGTGTAATCCTATACAAAGCCCGCCAAATTCAAACCTAGCTCTCTCCCCCTATTGGATGTTGTACCCTCCCCCTGCCCCCTCGGGTCGGCATTTATGTAACTGAAACACGCTGTGCCAGTGCTTCCCCGGCACAACCCCAGTGCCGAATAAACCATCTGGGAAGCCCCTCTGCTTGTCTCTCCTTCTTTGGTGCACCTGTACCATCGGTGGGTTGGGTGAAACCTTGCAGGACCTTCGCCAGCCCTCCTGTGCCTTGGAGCAGCCCAGACAGCCCCTGAAACTGCAGATGGATGCTCGGTGCCTCCACGGAACGCACCACAGCAAAATAAAGCTAAAATGTGCTTAGAGTTGATGCAGATGCTTGGCTTGTGCTTGCAATAAGATGTTTGCATCCAACTTGAGTACCCAGGTGGACTGAGATTGGCATCTGTAGCCTTGAGAGGGTGAGTTCTTACATAGATTTGCCCTGTGTCAGTGTGAATAACAGTTACCAGTTAAATGGGCCTTGTGAACTCAAGGCCAGAACTTTGGTGTCGCTCTGGAAAGAGCAGGCTGGCTTTGGCATGTTTGGATATTGACATGATGCATTTCCTGGTGGTATGTGGTGGGAAAGCCCACGTCTGCTGTGAAAAGAACACTCTTTCCTTGGAAAAGTATTTTGTGAGGTAGCGATGATGGACAAGTCTCTCATGATAAACATGACTTCACAGATCGTGTTTTCAGCCTCATGGAAAAAATGGGAAAGGTATCTAACACAGGTCTGGAGGTTTGAAGGTAATGTGTTCTAAAAAGAAATACTAAAAATTGTTCTTGAACTTGGGCCAGGTTATTCCAAGATCAAAATCAAGGCCAAGGCACTTCAGTTTAGGTTTACTGGTCATTTTTATTGGCTTTGTTAATCCATGCTGTTTATGAGGTAGGGAAAAATGGTAATATCTACAATGATCTTCCCACTTTCTTCCTGAAAACTTGTTTCTAAGGAGTTCTGTCTTTTCTGCTAGATACACCAGTCTGCTTTGATATACCAGTTTATCCCTTGGGAAGAAAATTGTTTTGGAGCTTTTTGTATAATCAGAGGTCTTTTAGCATTGTTTTGGTGTGTTGATGTATATATAGGGACAGCATGTGGATGACTTTAAAGGGTTGTAGAAGGACTTAAAAAAGATAAATAGCTAAATAAATAAATAAATAAATAAAAAATTGCCATTAATGTGAACCCGTACAGGCAGACCAAAAACATAGCAAATAAATAGCTGGAGTTATTTATTTTTGGGTTTTCTAACATCTCAATGGCTAGCTCCAGCACTTCTGATAGCTTGGAATTCCATCCTGCTGGATGGCAGAGCTGCAATGCGCACATCACCTGGAGCCAGCTGGGCCCTGGGGAGGACATGGAAAAGAGCAAAGCCCAGTTATGACCAGGTGTGCACAGCCTGATCCAGCACAGGAGGCAGTGAGAGCATTTTGATGGAACCAAGATCAGATTTGGCTCTAAACATTCTCTTGAGGGTGGCTTCTGGTGCCTGCCTCTGAAGCTGATGATTTCTGATAGTTTCTGTCTGGAATTCCCTGATTTTTGTTGCTGGCTCTCAGGTCCTAAGTCTGTCACATTTTGGTCACAGTCTGGAGAGCCAGGGAATTGGGGCCATTGAAAAAGCTCTGAAAAAGCCACTGGAGCTTTTTGACAGGCTGGCACTGTTCCCTGGTGCCCCGTTTTGGGAAGGGAGCATCAGTCCCCTGCCTGAGGCAGCTGGGCTTTTGCTTGCCCCCAGCATGGAGCCAGTCTCTGGAGGGGTGGATGGGGCCGAGCACTTCAGTAACCACCGGAGATGGGAAGAGGTTCTCTTTTGCTAGGAGAACCTGTTCTGATCCCCCTGTCACTGGGGATGGATTTGGGCATGGGGTCCCCCTCTCCTGCCCTTAGCTTACTGTCCTAGAAGGACATAACTCTGATCCCAGGACCAGCTGGAGCGAGCAGCTAGGACAGGGCTTGTTTTCCCAAGATAATCTCTTATTGGGAAGGCGGATCGGCAGATGTAGGTGAAAGGTGATGCTGGCATGCTGCTGCTGGCGCAGGTTGGCTCCCGCTCTCCAGGCTGACTGCTCAGCTTTTTATATCCTTGCTGCATCACTCCGCAGCTGCCACCCTCCTCCCAGCGCTGCAGATCACCGGGCAGGGCATCGTGAGCACCATGTCAGCTGCTGGAGCAGCGCTGGATACCACAGTGTTACAGCAGGCTTGCATCAGCCACAAACGTGTCTGACCTGATAACCTGACTCCCAAATCACCAGCATCAAGACAGAGGAGGCCAGGACTTGTCATCTTCTTGACAAAAAAGATTAAATTTAATCTTCTATAATATTTTAATTATTGTTGCTGTTTTTTAGCCTTGAATTATGAAGTTTGGTTATCAGTATGCGACTACCTATGATATTCTTATGATAGGTTAGCTATGATGTGTTCAAATGACCTCTCCTTCCTACTTTTCTTATTTTTTAACCTTGGAGCTTCTTTACCAGCTATATCCTGCATTCTGGTTATCTGCTCTGAGTACCAGCTCTGCACTTGCCATTTTAAGTAAATGGGGAAAGGGGTCTGGAAAGGGCATTGATTTCTTCTGCAGCCTTATCCCCAGGAGAACTGAATTCAGCCTAGGAGGCAGATTGGCAAAAATCTTTTGATGTACTGGCACTTGACGAGCAGTCTTCAGAAAGAAGTTATTTTGGATATTTCAGCCAAATAGCCCAGAGGTCTTATGAATTGGGGCTAATAGTATCTTCAGTTAAGGAAAGATAGTGTCACCTGCAATAATCTCTCTCCATTCTTTGTGATAAAAGGTGGACATCTGCATGAAAACATATCTTTTGTCCCTAGAACAGATTATGACCATGAGAGAGAAATCCTGACTCCATTGAAGTTAATAGAGAGGCAGAGGTGGGACTGTTTGCTCCTGGCAAGGGTAAGTCAGGTACTTAAGAAAGGCTGGTCCTATCCTCCAGCAGCTCTTGGGAAGCAGAGACATAAGCTTAGGGAGCAGCTTCACAGTCAGGTGCAGTGACAGGTGGGTGGGGACACGTGGATCTGCTGTTGGTGTTAATTAAGGATTTGCACAGAGGAAGGAGACATCCCTGACTTCACCTCTGGGTTTGGTAGACTTGCTGGTGGGCCTTTTTCCTGCTGGGAGGCTGTGTGCAGGCTTTAGCTGAGCCTTGGAAGTGGAGCCATGGAATTGGTGGACAATCACTGCTGCAGGACCAGTTGTACAGGCTCCAGGTTTTCCCTCCCTATCCAGTGAGCTCAAGTTGATGTTTAAACAGCTTCATCTGACCCTAGCTTTTTTTTTTTTAATTTTTCTGGACCAAATCAAAGAGCACTTGCCTGCATTGCTGCCTTTGGGGGAGTGGCAGTGCTTCCATCAGTGGGACTGTGGCAAAGAGCAGAGAGGACAGAAATGCCAAACCGTGTGGTGTGTGGATGGAGAACCTTGCAGCCTCCAGGGTGGCATCATCCCTGCAAATGAGAAGAGGCCTTTTTGTCTGGAGACCTTGATGAACGTGACTCTGAGCAACCTGCTGGAGTTGAAGATGTCCCTACTCGTTGGGAGGTTGCACTAGATGACCTTAAAGGTCCCTTCCAACCCAAACCATTCTGTGACGCTGATTCTGTCTGTGACTAAATTCTCCTGAGTCTCACAGGCTTTGTATGTAAATACACTATTTAACTGCATTCCCATATAGCAAGTGGTATGTGGCTAGGAATTCCTTTGATGCCTTTAGATGCTAATGTACTGATAAAACAATCCCTTCTTTTTCCCTTATTTTTCTCACAGCATGTAAGCTCTTCAGAAAACCAGGTCATTAAGTATTTAAGAGCCAAGATATGATTAAAATAAAAATATTGTTAGCAATAAGTGAGTGAGAAGAGGTGCAGTACTTCATCAGTATTGGAATAACAATTTAGAAATCTCTGGGTTACAGGAAGATTACTTGAATTTGTGAACACATTCAGACATCAAAATACTGGGGATGCCATCCTGGGGAGGTTATCCATCCATGCAGCTGAGCTGGACCCTGGCTGCTGCCCTGTCTGTGCGAGGTGCAGGGTTGGTGGGAGGCAGCTCCAGGGGTGAGAAGCAACAAATGATTCCCTGCAGTTCCCTGTCGCTGCTGGGCTCTCTGCTGGTTTTGCAGACATGGAGAGGGTTATACAGGCTCCAGACATGTTTTCAGAGGTCCTGCTTTTTGCATTTCTATTTTTTTCCTCTTGAGGTGGCTGCAGTAATAATCACCAAGGATGAAGGTGAACACAGAGTGGTAGGAACAGAGACTTGGTAGGACTGATTTGTTTTTGTTTAGTAGAATTAAAACTGGTGCATCATCAGGAGAGCTCTGTGAGTACAAGACAGTGAGCAAAACATCCCTTCACAAATGTGAGATGGGACAGGTAGAGCTGGAGTGCAGTTCCTGATAGGAATCCTTGCATCAGCAGAAAAAGGATTTACTCTTGGATATCAGCAGAAAAACGAGTCCTGGGCTGTAATTTAATAGTGTAACTGTATGATGCAATAAATAGAACCTTTCCATGCTGATTTAATTAAACCAGTGCTTCATCTATGCTTAGATGAAGCCAAGCCCTACACTGTTACAAAATCTTTTCTAATAATAGTATTTTTTTTCACTTCATGAAGGTCCCAATCACTGAGCTGCATGTTAAAGCTGCCTGTAACAGCAGGGCAGGCATTTATTTGGATCTGACAGCTGGAATGAGTCAAGATTATTCCATGGGTTTTGGTTTAATGGCAAACACTTTCTGTTATTATTTACTGAATATTGAACGTGCGCCCTTAATAAGTAGGACCTTTCAAAAAAGTAACAAGAAGATAGAGCCTACTCTGCCAAAATGTTTCTGTGCTGGTATTCCCAGAGCTGTTTGTTTTGAAATCTTCACCTCAGTTGCCTTTGCAGAGCCTTGTGCCAGCCCCTGAGCACGTGGGGCTTCTCCTGGGCTCCACGGGGATGCTTGGACCTCAAGCCAAGTGTGACAGTGCACAGGGAAAGTCATTACCACTGGGCTTCTGTCCTATTCTTGCCTGAGGAGGCAGCCACCAAGGATTCAAGCTTTTAAAGGAGCCAGATATTAAGCTGGAAATGCATCAGTCCTACAAGGGGTGACTTAAACTCATTAAAAAATGTCTTTTTCCTTCTTGGCCTTTACCCCCTCCCTGCTTCTCATCAGCTTTGGGCTGATTTGCTTTGCCCACGATAAATGCTCCCAGCAGAAGCAGAGTGTGGTTTCCTTTGGGTTGAGGAGTTGAGGGGGGCTCAGGAATGTCCCCTTTTGGTCACACTGGGTCAGCAAATCAACTTGGTGTTTGTGGGGCTGGAGCTGTGGTGGTCCAGTGCCACAGTGATCAAACTCCCGAGCACTGGAAGCATTGGCTCAGTTTTCATCCCACCGATTCCTTCAGAGGACCAAGCCCATCATCCCAGCTCTGCCTTTTTGGGGCAGAAGCAGGGACAGCATAGATGGCATAAAGGGGAACAATGATGGCATAAATGGGGACAATTGCAAATCCATTTTAATAGAGGGATTTCAGGAGGCTACAGTGGTGGGGGGTTGATGAAAGCAAATGTCAGCTGTGACCAAGATGCCTGGAGTTGGTTGATTTTATCTTTGTAAAGTAAGTGACTAGTGTCTTGTGTTCTGTGGGTTTTTCTTTTTTGTTGTTGTTTGGGGTTTTTTTTTTTTTTAATAGCATCCAATTAATCTTTCTGTTAGCCACTTCTATAATTCTAGCACAACTCCTTTGCTCCTGGAGCGATGTAGTCTTGTGAGAATTTCAGCATTTATAAAGCATGTTGTTAGCCTGCATGGTGACAGCCTAGATCCTGAAGGCTTAAAGGATAGGTCTAAAATAAAGAACTGAAAATGTAATGAGCAGGAGGATTATTTTTGCAGCTGGCATAGTGATTTTTCTTTCCTCTCATTGTAAGCGAGTAACTAATGCCATAGACTGAAAGTCGTAAATAAAAGGTAGCAAAAAGTGTGTGCAGGCTTCAGACTGAGCCCTGCTCTGGAAAGCTGGGATAGTTCTTGGTGACCAAGCCGGGTGTGGAGAGCTGTGGGTTATTTAAGCCAAGGCACAAAGCGAGTTTGCAGTGAATTTCCCCAATTTTCTGTGAATTGCAGCAGTGCTCGGTGAGGGAACCTGGCACTGGGCTGTGTGTTGATATGCAGTGGAGCAGCTCTGGAGATGGAGCAGCAACTCCATGTCACACCTGTGAGAGCACCTGTGCGGGTCTTTGGTGCTAGACATGGGATGGTGGGAGGGCTGCTGTGTGCCTACACAAGGCACCAGGGAAAGAAAGAAGCACTTGCTTGAGCCTGCTGGCAGCTTGGGAGGTGAAATGGTGCCTACCTGGGTGTAAACAGTGGGATGGAAGGGCCCTTCCTTCACCCAGGTGTGGGAATCTGACTTTCATGTTGATGCACAGATCTTGACTTTCGTGTGGTAGTTGAAACTGATGATAGACACAGTGGATATAATCGAGAGCCTGTCTTAAAAAAGCAAGCAAGCAAACAAAAAAAGTGCAAAAATCCACTCCCTCATGCACTTGAAAGGTTACAACTTAGGCAAGATTAACCTAGGGACCAGCATTTCTGTAAAACAGCTTTGAAGCCAGAATGCACAGCCCTGGGAGAGCAGGAGGCATGAAGTGCTGTCCTGAAGTGCTGTCCCTAGTGTTACTGCATCTGCTTCAGTGGATCTGCAGGTGTGATTTTCCCGTGTGCATCTCGTGCTATCAGCATTTGGCTACTGGGATCAGACTGGTCTTTTTGGTATGAGTCTGTCATTGAGTATCCCACATTCTTGGATCAATGAGTGGTCCAGGTGGATGCTCCTCCCACCCAAGGAGCCTGATTTCATCTCAGAGGGAATGTGGTCATTGTCTGAGCTGCAGGTGGTTCAAGGCTGAAATGGTCCTTCCTTGTGGACTTTGTTTTTCTGTGACCTTTCAGTTTTTCCAGGTGAGGCAATCCAGTATCTCTTAAGAATCACACTCTTCAGTTCATTGTAAAACATCTTTTGCCAAGAGGAGGTTGTGTGGAATGCTGTGTTCCATGTTAGAGGTGATTTTGATAGCACGAAAAGTTTTTTTTTGGTCCTGTCACCCAAGTTGGGAAACATTAATGTCTTGAATCCTATAAAAAGGCTAGTTAATATTTATCTTACAGTTTGTTCCTTTGGTCTTTTTATGTAACAGTTTGCCATTTATCCGGAGAGTATCTCCCCCCGCTTCTCCTTAGGGAATGTTTTAAAGATTTTTTTTTTCTTAATGTATCTATGTCAGCTGGTGCAGATGGAGAATAAAGTTATTAAATTTTGCTTTGAAAATGGTCCAAGGTGATATTTGGTGCTTAAAATGTCAAATTGTGTAACAGTTGCTTAAGATTTTGCTTTTTGTCTTCAAAAGTGGTTAAAAGAATGGGGTTAATTGTAAGGCATCTCAGCAGTGCTTCAAATTGTAGCATCCCAGCTTGTGATCCTCATGTGGAGTCATTCTGCAAAGTCAAAATAGCATAGTCATGACCTGCATTTTGTGTAAGAACTTGAGCTGTAAAAATACAGCCTGTTGGTCATTTGGGTGTTGGTTCAGGTTGGTGGGCAGACCCATCCCAAGTGTGGGTGAGGAGTCCTGGATGGATGCGAGGGACACAAATTTGTGTGATGATACCTTCAATGGAATAGCTAGACTTAAATTTAAAAATGTACTTTTTATTGTGAAACTGTTATGAGAGTTCTTGGCAGCATTTTTATGTTGCACTTTATGCGTTGCCAAACAATGCTTTTTTGGGCGGAGGGTAGTTTGGAATTCCCAATCTACCAGGCAATCCTTCTGTGCTTGTCTTTTTTCAACTCTCTCCTTTTCATTGAAGTTCTCAGAAAAGAATTGATTTTTAGGATGAAAAATGGTGGGGTGAGGCAAGATCAATGGTTCTTGCCTCCATCTTGTTTTCCTAAAATACTGAGGCATTGGGTGTGCACTTGCTCACAGACTGGAGGATCTGTGAAGTGCCCTCCCCTCGTTATTCACATCCCAGCCATAACTGCTTTTTCTGATCTGAGAGCAAAAGCCCCAGCTCTAGGGACTGCCTGGGGTGTTGGCCAAGCTTGTAAGGCCCTCAAAAGCAGCCAAGTTACTCCAAAAACTTGGTGTTGCTGAGTGAGGAGAAGGAGCAGAGGCCTTTACATTTTTTTTCGTGTTTCTTCAGGAAATAATTGGGTTTGTTTATTTGTCTTTTATAAGGACATAAATATTATAGGTACATGATATGAGAGACTGTTAACTGGTGTCTTTCTGTAATTGCATAAAGCAGACAAGTTCATGTTTCCTCACTGATACAAAACACAAGTCCTGTTGACCCGGAACTCCCTGATTTTGACACCCTCACTGCTATGTCAGATTCAGTCTATAGCTCTTGTAAAATTTCATGCCTAAGAACAGGAAGCCAAGGAGAGGTTTTGGAGGTGGCTTGAGCTGATTCATCAGCTGGATGGTATTTCAGGGGACAGTCTGGGCTTGATCCTGTCCTCTTCCTTCCGCCAGTGCTGGTGCTGAGCCTGCTTTGGGTCACTAAACCAGGAGAAACATTCCCTTGTGGTAGCTGAGATGCACTGCAGCGAACTACTGCCTTTCAGCAAATATACCTGCAGCCATTCACTGGAGGATTTATAAAAGAACAGAAAAGTTTAATTGTTTTCTTTTTTCCCCCCTTTTTATTCTCTGCTGGGTAGCATTGACTTTGATAAGCAGTCTCTGTATCTGGAGATGTTCTTCTGCATTTTGTGAAGCTCACCTTGTGTTTAGGAGGGGATTTTGGTGTTGGTAAACTGAGCACACACTACTCAAAGTGCCTGGTGGCAGGAGCAGCAGACATGAATGCCCCAGTTGCATTCTCGCCCATAATAAAGTCACTGCTGGAGCTTAGTGCAGTGATCATGAGGTTTAACAGGTCCCTTACTGCATTTAACTCACATGGCTGGGTTGTAATGAACATGCTGGTGTTTAAAAACTCCAGCCCTTTCCTTAAATAAAACACAGACACAGAAAACATCCCTTGTTTTTGAAAATGAGCCATTGCACTTGGGACTCTTTAACATTCAAAATTTAACAGGTGGGACTCCTTCTCTCTTCCTCACGTATTTTTCAACTAATGAGGAACAACAAGTCTTTAAACTCTTCCCATGTGTTTATTAATCATTTGGGGTCTCTGTTGCAGGCCACACTTTGCTCATTGCTGGTTTCCTACAGCTCATGTTGACAGGTTCTTGCTGCCCTTGGAGAGGAGCCATGGGCTCAGGGTGCTGCTTGGGTTGAGGGAGATGCCTTGTTTGCTCAGAGCTGACATGTGCTCAGTGCGTGGTGTTTCTGTGTGCGAGTCATTCAGCCCTTGTTGTGTACAAGTAATGGAGTTACTTCTTGTCAAAGGATGGGGAAAATGAATGTGTTTTTCAAGTGCTGGCCCATGACTTGAAAAATCTGGATGCACTTCATGGCTTTGCCGCCAACCCACTGCGTGACCTTCTGTGAGTTGTTTAGGGCAAGACCTGAACTGTTGGTGTTTAGGCAACACTCATGGGCAGTCTGCAAGGAAGACCCTGCAGTTTGAGGCGAAAGCAGCTGTGGAGTGAGCTGGAGTCATGTTCTTCCCAGCAGGCAGTGTGCTCAGTCTTAACAATCTGGCACATTTTAAGGGTAGAGTCCAGAGAACTTATCTGTTACAATCTGACTAGAAAAGCCCATATGTTTATGTAGAAACAACTTCTGCAAGATGCTGGTTACTGAGCTCTTGCATAGCATGTGAGTCCTGCTGCCATCCTTAAGCTGGCCTTTAAGGCAGATGATGGCAGTGCTGTGAATGGTGTGGTATATGCGAGATGGGGAGAGATATAAAGGATAGAAAACAGAGAAATTAGGTTTTTGCTTGTTGGACAGTGAGGACTGCTGGGCTCGTCTCCCAGGAGAACTGAGCAAAGTACATATTGACACATTTGTGTTGGAGCCTGGAGAAAAAGCCCTGCTGGTGCATCCGGCACAGCACAGCAAGGGGCTGGGTTGGTGGGACAAGCCTCATTTCTCTGGAGACAGAGTTTCATCTCTGTTTGCATGCTCAATATTTTACAGGTAATTGGTTTATGGAGAAAACAGCTCGAGGATTTCGGGCAGGTGTTCTTGCTGCAGAGAAATAGGTTTTACAGGAATTTTCAATGTCATATAGTTGTCAGAGTGGCTGAGAGTGAGTGGCTGTGTAATTAGTGGGATGGAAGTTATTTCGGGAGATTCAAATCCTTTTCCGAAATGTTTTCATCAGCTCAGGGACTTGGGTGAGACCTTCTCCAGCTTCAGTTCATTTAACTGTGGGAAAGATAGGGAATATTTCATTTCCTAACTCTCCCCATCACTGGGAAAACGCTAGAAGCAAGGACAAGGCAATTCAGATTTCTTTTTCCACGAATTAACAGACTTAAAGTGCAGCTCCACCTGCAAGTCTGCAGACTTCCAATTGCCTTGCACTGATTTGCTGGATTTTGTAACAAAAAAACACCTTGCAAAGACACCAGATTTTCGTGGGTTATGGTGTTGTCCCCGCGAGCCAGCTTAGCCTGGGTTGTGGTAATGCCACATCTTTCCTGCAGAGAAGACAATTTTGATTGTTTTCCCAAGGGAAGAAGAAGTTTTGGTTCATAGTAGATTTTGTACGTGAGGTGACTTAGACAAGATCAAAGTCAGTGGAAATTTATTTAAAATAAACATGTGATTCGCATAATCAACTCTTTAAAGAGAACATCTGGGGAGAAAATGTCGGGGTTTTGTACATTTAATTATTCACTTGATTTTTCCCTTTTAAATATCTGATGATGTTTCCGCTGTTTGAGGGTAGATAGGACACAATTAGCAAAACAAATGATTATCACACCTTTTCCTTAACCCTGTGCTATTTGATCTATTTGCTTGCACTTTCATTACTCCTTTGCTTGGTTACATTATACACAATGTTATCACCTTCCTGTTCTGCTGCAGCTGAAACAAAGTAAAAAAACCCTCTTTTGGCTCTCAGCTGCTCTCTGCTGTTTTCTTTTTACAGATGAACTAGAAAGCAATGTCAGGCAAAGAGTTATTTGGGTTTCCTTTCAGCATTTGTTGGGCATTATATCTGGGCCTGGCACTTGCCTGTGTTTATGCGACAGCTTTCATATTCTAAAATAACAAACAAAAATCCCAGCAGATCTATTCCCAGCGCAGTTAGTAAAATCAGATTAAAAGAACTGAAAAAACAAACAACCCAAACCCCCCAGATTATGATGGGTTTATATACGTCAAGTACTAGAATCTTTATGACTAATTCCCTGGGTATTTAGAGGCACTTTGCTGGGATGTGTTTATTTTCTCTGAAGGTAGAGGTGGGAAGTGTGGCTCTGCCTGGTCTGAGGTCACAGTGGGTTATTTTACTCAAGAGCTGAGTGTTTCTGCTATGTCACTGATGGGTTGGGCCAGACCTTGTTGCGGGTTTCTGAAGGTGTGATTCTCCTCATGGTGGATAGACATTTTCCACTGAAGTCAGGAAGGCAGATGGTGCTGCTGACCTGCTGCTTTACAATCCTTGCCATCCTTCTCTTCCCTGGTAGAGAAAATACCTCATTAGGTTAAAAAGGTGTGGAAAAAAAGGAGAGGGGAGGAAAATTCAATCCTTTCAGCTGACAAAAAGAAAAAGAAGAGAGTTTCGGAAAGATCTGTTGGTTAGGTGAGAACTTTTTTCAGTTGCTGGCTTGTTATCCTTTCACATCACCTAGCACCTATGAGGCATCTGGAGGTGGTGGCTCCATGTTGTGCCTATGCTCACTGTTACATTAATTTAAATAAATTATGCAAGTTAAAAAAAAAAAAGAAAAAGAAAAAAACCCCTAAAACGTACCTTCTGTGCAAAAATAAACCAAAAGATAGGCGTTTCCATGGGAATAAACCTTGTCTAACGTGGTAAGAGCTGTTGTGTAATGGCCTGTCCCTTTCTTCTCTCCGAAGGTCCCAACCCTGTGCGTCCTACTGGTCTGAAATAACATTTGGAGGAGCCTGGCAGTCTGATCCTTCTCGTAGCCCCTGAGGATTTTTAGGATCATGGGAACTATGGACATACGGACCCACAAAACTCTCTGGAGAATGCCAGCTGTGGATGAAAGCATCTAGAAGTTCCTGCCATCTTTTTACACTGTTTTTTCCTGGGTCACCCTGTGTCATTTCTGGCCCTGTCCTGAGGATTATAGCATACAGTCACTTACTGGAATACCTCCCCATGCATCTTTTTAAGATAAAGCCATTGCTTTACCCAGCTGGAAGATAATTTCTCTTCTCCCAGAACTTTTCCAGTGCAGCAGCACTCCTGTCCAACAGGTATGTAAATGGTTTTCTCATTGACTACCCAGTTTGCTTTCTTGATCTTCAGTTCAATCACTTTTTTCCTCACTAGGTTCTGCTAAAGGTAAGACCTTTCAAAGTCCCTGGTGCCATACTCTGAAGGTGGCTTTTCCTTGATGGGACAGACCCAGTTTGAGATGGAGTATCTCGTGGAGCAGTGGTGTCACCTTCTGAAGGTTTTGATGCCCAACCATATCCTCATACGTGAGGGAAAGGATGGATCTGATGATCTTTATTCCTCCACTTAGATGCTCCTGGACTCTTGGGGAGCTGTGTTTGTAACCCACAGCTGCCACCAGCCGTGTGTGGATCAGCTTATCAGGCTTCATCGTCTCATTTCAAAAAAGATGACACAAGTGTTAAATCCATTTATTCTCTTCCTAGTTTAACAGAATTTCTGGTGAAGAATGTAATTTTGAGCATGACTTATCCCATAAACAATGAGATGCCTTTAGCTCTAACATTAAAACTATTCCTATTCCATATAGATATATATAACTCAATAGCACAAGTGATAACAACCAAATTTGCATTTTTAGTCATTTACAGTGAATTAGATGTTTTTATGAAGGTGACAAGTTTTTTTTCCATTCTTTCTAGTAGAGAATTGAATCATTGTTTTGGTGTCTGTGGGTGTCAATTTGCTGTGAAAATCATTCTTTTTGGCACTTGTGCTGGTTTGGTCAAATGCTCGGGTGTGCTGGTGAACAGATCGCTCCTTCTACAGGGTAGACAAAAAATTAGGTCTTTGTATCTAACTTTTATTTTTACTGTACAAAGAGGAGGTGCTGAGGGAAAAGAGCTGAAAATGCTTTGCTGTACATTTAGTCTGCATTCCCCTCAGCATTTGTGAGGCATTAAAAGTTTCATCTTCTTGCTTTGTAAGCACAATTTTGTATCAAAAGAAGGAAATGCGGGGGGCAGGGTGGATAGAGCACGTTCAGTGGGAAACATAATCAGTTGCCTCGCTCTTCAATTTGACCGTGGCTCGTAGGCCAAATGGAGATGGTAGACAGAGATCGGGGATAAATATGTTCACTTTATCGATAAGCCAAGTCAGGCTTGCTGTGCGTGTAAGGGAGGCTGGAGCTAACCACGGGGATTTGGACTCGGCGGGGAACAGCAGCATCCTGCAGGCTGGTGGGGATGGTCCATGGTCAAGCCCCTTGCACCACGGTCAAGTGCCAAGGCAGAGCTTTCTCTTGGAGGCTCAGCCCGGCAGTGGCAGACCCCTTCGCTTGCTCGCATGGGCTCTGTGCTCTGCTGCAGAGGCATCCCCTGGAACCAGCTCTTCAATTTGCAGAGAGTTTGCCTTCCTTAACCTGAATTAACGTCTTCCCATCACCGAAATCCCTGGTGTTTTATTAACTAGCTCCTAACAACTTCTAAAGCACCTAAGAAAGTCGTGCTTTTTATCTACAATTAAAGCAAACACCATTGATATTTAAAATACTTTCCTTTTTTTCTTTTTTTTTTTTTTATGGTCAGCTGTTTGATAAAGACATTGCAAACCAGATCTCTGCTTGTTCCTGTAAGATGTGAAAAGGTCCTTTGTCAGCAGCACATTGCAGTGGAATGAGCGTTATCTTTCTAAGTAACTAGGAGCAAATGGGGCATCAGCTGCACTGCTCCAGTGCTGCCACGCCCTTTGGTGCTTCTGGAGACCGAACAAAACGTGCCTGTGACCTGGGTAACCCAGAGCAGCCCCAGGGTGCTTGACCTCTGCTTTCTGGGTCTGCAGTGCGACTCTCATGTCCCAGTCTTGCAGGCACCTGGCACACCTGGGGTACCTGGGGGTGGCCCAAGAATTAGAGCTTGGCCGGGAATGATGTTTCAGTTGCAAATGTACAGCTGTCCTTTCCAGGGAGGAAGAATCATCTCAGGTTTTGTTCAGTGCAGGTCTCACCCTGCATAGACGTAGGGCAGCTTTAGAGGGTAAGCAGTTCAAGGGCTTTCCTGTTGGTCAGCATGAGCACCCGGGCAGGGGTGCTGCCAGCTGCATCCCTAGGTGCTAATTAAAAGATGAACCCCATCAGCATTCAAGGCATTTGCTGGTAAAGTAGCAAAGGTTTGCTTTCAGTCAGGTTGCAGATCCTTGGATCAAAATGTCCTTTAGGGGGTTGGTCTGTGCACAGATGCATGTTAATAATAATAAAAAAGTACAGAAAGCTCCTATTTGGCTGCCTGTGAGGTTTATGTATGTGGGTGTGTGTTTCAAAAGCACATAACTGATTATACAAATCATTGATGGACTAAGTCGGAATTAAGGATGGTTGGATGACAGTGAAAAGCAGTCCTGGCACATTGCAGGGATGTTCTTGTCATGACTAACCCCTCTCACCCCAGTGGAATTTTTCAGTGCCCAGCACAGACCAGCACTGAAATTGCAGGTTAGCAGAAGTTTTTAAATCTCTCCCCAGCTGGCAGTGTATTAAGGAATTGCAAGTATTTATTGGTTTAAGGATAAAATATAACATCAAAGCTATAAAAAATTTTGACAATGAGGCTTTTTTAAGGAAGTCTTACTTTCTTTATGGTTTTGTGAGTTGAATGTGTTGAAGCCTGACAGAGGAAGAGGTTTTAATCTACAGGTGCTGTCTCTTGCTTGATGGTTTCCTGCTTCTAAAATTACTACCAGGTTCTTTGGAATTGGGGCTGAAACTAGTTTCAGCTTTCAGTTTGTGGGCAACATCACTTACCACTTCAGCAGGCTGCATTTGCAAGGGTTGGGGGCAGCAAATGCTAATGCTTTTAAAGGTTCTTATTTTGGCTGCCAAAAATCCATTTACCACTTTAAAAATATTTACAGCTGAATCTTTGGATTCACATCTGCCACTGCTGGGGGAAAATGCTGAAGCTGCCACTGCCGAAGTTCTGCTTTGATCTTTCTTCCCCTGTCCTGTGGTGGGAGTTTGGAGGAGGGCGTGCCCAAGGTGAAGGATCCACCTGTGATCCACCTGTGCTCATCCTGCACAGGTTGACTTTTGCTCGCCGTGCAGCAGTGAAAACCAACACGAGCAAAGTGAATTAATGGTGGATCTCTGTCCTCAATTTATGCTAAAAACATCAAGCCTTTTTGCAGTGAGCATTTTCTCTCCTTAAGGGCTGTCCCTCCTGTGGGGCACTTACTAATGAGTGCCATTTGTGCCAAAACTTTGTGCTCTTATTGCAGGACATGTAATTGGGGATACATTAGGCCGTATTTCTGTTTATTTCTATAAGTAAATAAATATTTATATATTTTTAAATATCTGGAATAATCCTGCTAGTATGTTTTGAATGATCCTCTGTTGATTGCTTTAAGACCTTGCTTGGAATTCTGTATTAACCAAAGCATCCCAGTCATTACTTCCAGAATAAAAATCTTCCTTTATGTGTGGTCTTTGCTTTTCCATGAATGCCTGCATCTGCAGGTGCTGACTTACTGTGCAGAGTAAATACTGAACTATCTGCTGACTTACTGTGCTCTTCAGGTCACAAAGAAGCAGTGACCTATCACGAGACATATTGTTAATGCCAGCAAGAAAGCAAGAGGTATCTGCTCGGCTTCTGAATCCTTTGAGTTGCTTTGAGGAGTTCTGTGCAGAACTGAAGGTATTGACAGGCTGTTTTCTTGTGCTCCCATCTGCTGGAGCAGCGTTATGTGGATTAGTATTGAGGAACTCATAGCGAAATTTGTCTCATGCCATGAAAATGTAAAGCCTCCAAAGCTGGCTGGCATCCCAGGGCTGTGAGAGGCCCTTGGAGGGGCTCTTGGTAAAGGTGGCAGGCTTTGCACCATCCCAAAGCCGTGAGCAGGACATGATCTGAAGAGTTTCAGATTAAGACTTAATCATCTCCAAGCTGGTCTACATGGGACAGCAGACAAAAACTGCTGAGCAGGAATGGCTGCCATGGGGCCAGTCTGCCACCATGGGAGGACACCTGCCCAATCTTGTCCTGCAGTGTGGAGCCCAGTTCAGGAACACCAAATGCCATTTTGGGCAATATTTTATCCTCAGGGTGTTTCTTGAGCTGGTATCAAACCTCTCACCTGGCCTCCTAGTTTTCCCCTGGTACTGTTTTGGGTATCCTGTGGTTTTGCTGGCTCTGCTTTTGCAAGGTTTCATCATGTGCTGCCTCCTCTTTACCTTTGCAGTGTCAAAGCCAGGAGGTCAGATTAGAGACCTGAGGCTCCAGCAGCAAAAAGGGGACCTGGGTATGTGCAGCAAAAAAAAAGTACATTATATAGTACAGTATATTTATAATGATTATTGTAGACAAGTAGGGGGATGCACAGCTGCATTCCAGCCCTGGTACCTCTGGAAGGTGGATCTCTTACTGTCCAGATGAGAAGTGTATCTTCAGCCCAAGCTCAGCACCCCAGTTTACCTGGCTGGGGGCATTTCCTGGGGTGCTGAGTGATGCTGGGAACCCGACACTGTCCTGGCGTGGCCCCTCCACGGCTTGGATGTGCACTACAGCCACTGGCAGCATCCTTGTGGCACATGGATGCAGATTGCCATCATCCTCCCCACTGGCACCATCTCTTGGCTTTCATTAAGCTTTTTGCAAAGAGCAACTCTTTCTGCTGGTGGTCCCTGTGCAGTTTTATCCAGGGCTCCATTCGCATCGCCATCAGGTGGTTTTCATTTGACCTTTGCCCTGCTTAAAAATTAAGTACTGAGGTACTAGGAAGAGAAGTAATCTCCCAGATAAGCACTTTTTCCCTGCTCTTCTGTAATTCATGGGGGAGCTGGCTTACCCTGCCTGTGGATGACTAAAGAGGAAATTCTTTTTTGGTTAGGATAATGCTGACAGTTGACTGGAATTTTTTTTTATCATGGGTTTATCACTTCCTCCCTACAAATTCCTAACTCTTATGTGCAGGGCAGGAAAAAAAATAGTGGTGACCACAAGTTATGGAATTTGCTTTCTGTGGAAAAGATGCTGAACAGCTAAATGATGCTGTCAGGTTTGCCATAGTTTGCATGGAGGATTTGCTTCATATCCAGTTACATAAACAGGCTGGGTAAAAGTCATGAATATTCTAGCAGCTATCATCTTTCAAATGTGTTTTTTTAATGCTGGAGTTAATTAATGCTCATATCTCTTGAATATAGGTGAGCGTAAGTCTGCTCACCTTTCAGGTGGGGAGGAGGTTTGGATTTATCTCCTGTCTCTCAGAGATGGAAGGGTCAAAGTCAAGTTTATGTGTAAAGAGTTTCTGGGTCACCTTGTTAATCTCCCTACCTCCCTTTCTTTATAAGAGGGGATCTGGATGTTTGTCTCTAGAGAAGGCAGATGGAGTTTGGCCGGACAGACTCTGCCTTTTGGGTAAACTGGTGTGTGTTCTTGCAGTGTTTGTTCCGTGATTGCGCTGTTGATCCTTCTGCAGAGGCTTGACACTGCTGCTGAAAAGCTTTGACACTGCAAAGCATTGTTTACTTATGAAAGTGTTATTATATTTTGAATATCTTTTATTCATCTCTTGTGCTAAAAGTGACATTATGTCATAAAATTGCTCTTAGATTTCAGAGCTTTGAGGAAAAGCTGGTTTTTTGTCCCAGACTGTGACTGTACTGGAAAGTGCCTTACCCTTTGTATCTCTGTATACCCCTTTTATGAATTGTGAGTGACAGCAGGAGAGTATAAAAGAGTGCAGAGGAGCTGGTTTTGATGTTTATAAAAGGCTTTGATAAAAGATGCAGCACACAGACTTGATATTATTTCCTATTTTTAACTTCTTAGGAGCATAAAGCGCTCAGATCCAATATTTATGTAAAAGGAGAAAGAGGAGGGGCTGTATTTCTTCTTTTTTTCCCCTTTATTTTTCTTTTTTAGGGCTAAGTGAATTAAATTAGAAAAGTGTCTCTTCTATGCCCTAGTAAAATTTTCTTTCAGGAATCATCAGTAAAGCCAATTCCATGGTGTTGAATGTGCGGATGATGCTGGAGAAAGTCAGCTGCAGTTTTGAAGACTCCTTGTTTGTGGGTTTGTACCTTCAACCTCCCAGCCATGACTGGCTCCAGTGGACCCAGCAGCCATGGTGATGTGCATGGTGAGGCCTGTGCTTCCAGTAACGAGGAATGAGAGTCATGGGAAACATGGAAAAGCCAGGGCAGTTCATCTCCTTTCTCTAAAAGTCAGATCACAGTAGAGGCATCTCTCTAATAAGTAGTTTTGCTTGCTCCACAGAGATGCAAGGCTGTGTGCTGGCTGGGTAATTGCAGTTTTTCTGATGAAAGTGCTTGTCATTATTTCCAGCTTTCTTGTTGCAGTCTCCGCTTTAATCTTGTCTGCCAGCATGGCTGGCTTGTGGTGGGCCTCTCCTGTGGTGTACTCCAGCATATTCCCCTGCGTGTACTCCTGAGCGTGTCCGTAAGACTTCCTGGCACTTTCCCATGTGTGTCCATAGGCACATCTGGATAGAAAGCACGTGTGAGGGTTATTGTGGGCTATGAGTGCACGCGTGGCATTGGTATGGATGTTTGCACCATTGGTCCTTCATCCATGCACGGGCCTCCTTGCTGGATGTTAAGATTCCTAATGAATGGCAGTGTGCAAACCTGTCTCTGAGATCCACCTGATGAAAAAAGTCATCCTCTTGCTTGAAGCACCACATTTTCTATTTTATTGGGGCTAAACACTTTGAAATACCCTGTGTAAGGGAGGACCAGTCCTGCTATCCCTTGAATCCCAGGATACAGCAATGTTGCTGAGTCCCATCTTGGTGTAGTGCTGATGAAGAATTCACCGTGATGGGATGAGCACAGCAACAGCTGTCAGTGGGGGGTTTGAGTTCTTTGGCAACATGCAGTCATCCAAGGGACTGTTCAAAGCAGGTGCTGGTTTGAGGCAGCTGGACTTGAGCAAAGACATCCCAACCTCTCACCCATCTGAGGTGAATAAGCACCTTCTGCTCTGTTCTTCATGCTGGAACTTGTATGTGAAACCATTAAAACAAAGGGAATTACCAGCCTTGGTGGTCACTGGAAGTGTTTGCTTGAGTGCTGTCTGCCAGCCTTTTCCTGTTCTTCTAGAAGTTTGACAAGCTGGACTCTGAGGTCTGCAGGGTGAGATGCTCATTTGGGGTGTGTTGGCATAGGACTGTGATTGCTTGATAGCCTTGCATCTTGTGTGCTCCTTTGTGGTGTTGAGTCCCCAGTTACATTCCAAAAGGATGGACTCCAGGAGCATTTATGTAACAGGGCCACACATGACTTAAGGGGATGAAGCATGGTCTTATTTTTTTCTTGCCTTACCCATGTGTAACACCACATGTAAGCAGGTGACTTGTTGGACTTGGCTAGCTTATATCAGTAGTGTGTTGGCTCATACAAGCGTCTTTCCAACTTCTGATGGGTTGTTCAGTTAGGCAAAATGTTTGGGTATCCTCAGTTCTTCTGTAAGGTATGGGAGGACTTCTTTGTTCCACTGGAGTGGACACTATGGTAAATTGGAAAAGCTGTTGCTGAGTCCAGAAGAGACAGGTCAGGGTAGAACTTGTTAAGCTGGAATGACAGACATTGTCTGTGCCCCACCTGTGACACAGGTGTTTAGGGTGTTCTCACCATGCCTTGGTGCCTGCTGTTCAGCAGGTTGGGTGCTTCAGTTGCATTTCCAGCAGCAGTCCATGTGCCTAGCTCTGGAACACAGTGGGGGCCCCCCAAAACCTGCGGCTCTGTGTCACTGAGCAGAGCTGTGCCAAAGTGTGATAAAACAGGGACCTTGGTTGGCAAGAGCCGTGGTTCCTCTTCTTTAGAAAGAAGCTGGGAAAGGCTCCTCAAAACAACTACTGCAGAAAGTGTCCAGATGAAAGACCTGGTGAGTATCAGTGTCCTCTCTGCCGTGTTTTCAGGCTCTTCTGTAATCAGCTGTCATTTCAGGATCTGGGCGTATTGGACCTCAGGGAGTATGGATTGAAACTTAAACAAACAGTGACTCTTCTATAAATATTTAGCTCACACTGTTTAGGAGCTGCTGGGAGTTGGAGACAAAAAATAGTTTAAAGTTCATGACTGTCTAGAAAAGCTATCAGAGGAAGGCACTTGGTCACCAAATTGCCTGGCATGTAGGTTTTTGTCCTAGTTTCAAAGACAGGTATTTGCTAAAGAAGGCAGAAGCCTCCTTTAGAATAGGAGAATGTAACCCCTTTCCCTCCGAATTGGCAAAGGTTTGGAATCAAGGGGCTTTCAGGCAATGGTATGAGAAAAGAGGAATAACAGTCCTTTACTAATATATTTTATATATATATATATATAATAGGACAGACAAAACAACAACAATAGTAACCACAACAAATAAGAACACACAAACCCACGGACAGTCTCTTCCGCTTTGTTGGCAATTCCCCTTTGATGATGTCACAGTCACAGCTGGCAGGGGCACTGGTACTCCCGGTGCGCAGGGAGGGTGCGATGACTCCCCTGAGAGGGGAAGAAAGGGGCTCGGGAACCCCGAGTTTCCTTCCCTCGAGACACTGGAGCAGGCGATGGAGAGTTGGTAGAAAACACGCAGCTTTGATGGAGTCACGGTCACAGCCAGTCGGGGAGCAAGGATAGAAGCACCCAGCTGGAGACAGAAGCCTGCAGTGTTGGCAGATCCTCCCTAGAGCTCCAGCAGCTTCTGTCTCTGGATGTCCAGCAGCGAAGAAGAGTACCCTCCAGCTCTGCTTGGCTCTCTTTTAACTTGTCCCCAGTCCCAGTAGCCCTGCCCCCCTCTGAGGGGAAACAATCCCAGCTATCAGAGAGTCCAGATAAAGGCTAGCCAGCCGCACCCATCTCAGAGTCACCCCTTTGTCTCATCTTAATCACCCCCATTATGGCTTTCCAGTAACTAATCACTCTCCCATTATGGCTTTCCAGTAACTAATCACTGACCCATTATACCCTCCAGCAAGTAGAATGGGGAAAAATTCCAATAAAGAGAGCTAAACAAAAAAGAAAAGAATTCTAAACCCTGACAGTTTTGAATAGCTAATCTTCTTTTTTCTCCCCCCTGAGGAACAGGATATGTTTAAGCATTCTTTGGAGAGACATAAGGTTGCATTTTACCTGTGCTTACATGGCTCCACTGAGGGCTCAAATCAAAGAGGTTTTCTTCAAGAGAAGACCCTGTATGGAGTAAATGCATGGTGTACCCTGGCCCTACACATCTTTGCAAATTTGAACTGGTCATCTGAAGTTCATGCATCTGCCTGGGAGAGGGGGATGTGTCTCCAAGTGTGTGCTTTTATCTGCTTTTATCCGTGATTCCAGGACAGAGGCTTGTGCCTGGGCCAGCTGCTGCTGAAGGAGGTGAGGTCCCTGGTGGAGTTTGTGTAGACAGCACGAGATCTTGGGTTGCCATATTGTTCCTGCTCTTGCAAAAGCCTTGATAGTGTGGTAGACCTATCTCTGCCAGCCTTTTTTGTCTCTTAAGTATGGAGATAATACACTTTTTTTCCACTTTGCAGAGCTCTTGAAAGAATGGGAAAGAATGAAATGTGCTTGTAAGAAAGCAATTGGTAGCTGAGACAGGTAGAGGCGTATAGGCTTTGAATAAGCAGGGAACTTCATCATGCACAGGAGTCTGGGATTATTGATCAAAAAGAAGAGAAAAAATTGATGATTTTCTCTCTCTCTGTCTTGCTCTTCTAACACAAAGTACTTGCAGTTGAACTAGATGTTGGTTGTAGTTCCCTTCCAACCATCCCA
>VYZT01002642.1:1319-15612 GCA_013400735.1 Pomatostomus ruficeps
AGCTGCCCCGGAGCAGCGGCAGCGGCGGCGGCGGGCGCCGCCGCCCCCCCCGGCAGCTGCTCCCCTGCTGTGACTGCTGCGGCCTGTCGGAACCCCGGGCGGCCAGGGGGGGACATGGTCCCCTCACTCGCCCCTTGCTGGCGGCCATGAAGAGGCAGAACGTGCGGACCCTGTCCCTCATCATCTGCACGTTCACCTACCTGCTGGTCGGGGCTGCCGTCTTTGATGCCCTGGAGTCCGACAACGAGATGCGGGAGGAGGAGAAACTCAAAGCCGAGGAGATCCGGCTCAAAGGAAAGTACAACATCACCAGCGAGGACTACCGGCAGCTGGAGTTGGTGATCATGCAGTCCGAGCCGCACCGCGCCGGAGTCCAGTGGAAATTCGCCGGCTCCTTCTACTTTGCCATCACGGTCATCACGACCATCGGTGAGTGACTCCCCTCGGGGAGGCCCTGTGGGGCCAGGGCCGGGGCTGGGGCAAAAGCTTCCCGGGCTGGAAGAAAGGGAGAGGGGCAGGGAGGCTGTGGCATGCAAAGGTGTCTGTTCTGGATGAGTTTTTTTGCTTCCCTCCCATGTTATGTAATTTAATGCTCTTCTTGGGCACTTGTTGGACTTGACAGTGTCCCACACTTCTTCTCCTGGAGATGAATCCTCTATCTCTTGTGTGGGACTGGAGGAGAGTGGGGCTGGTCTGGCTAGGGGCACTGGCACTGGCCAGGTGGTTACCACGGTGCTGTGGCTTGGATGGCGAGGAAGAGGGGGGAAGAGGCAGGGTGACACTCCTGGGGTTCCCCTCAGGAAGAAGGCCCTGTTGTCACACTCCTTCTTCCACCTTAAAAGACATGGGGAAAACTTAGGCACAAGGCAGCTGGAGGAGAATGAAAATGATGAGGGCATGGGGATCTGCTGGGAAAGCCATTAATGTAGCCAGGCATGGTTAGACCTGGTTTTGCAAACTTTGTTTTGGTGTTGGCAAGGGCTGTGGTGGTGGTGGTTCCCATAGCTGTGGTCAAACACGGGGCATTGCCAATATTTTCCTTGAGTTTTTATTGCAGCTGGAGTGTCTGATGTGACAACAGGTCACAGTCTGCATTTCCCCTTTGTGGGCACATGGTCTGACAGACAAAATGATGCCCACTGTCACATCCGTGCTGCCCAGCTTCCCAGATGTGCCGCTTCCCGGGATGGTCAAGGGACAGTCAGTGGACACAGCCACGGGCTGTCATTTTGTACTTCCCTGCTTCCCGCAGCTAAAGCTGAGCATTTGTCACAAAGTTTGCTTCTGTGCTGTAAAAATAAATAGCATGGTGATTAGAGGCTGCAGAGTGCACACAGAACTGTGCTACAACTCTGGCTGTGGCTGTATAAGCAGGTTTGCTCGTGCTGGTTTTGTGTTCCTTAAGGTGGGTTTACTAAGGTAGTTGATCATGTTCTTCTCCCAGAACTTCTGGATGTTCCCCCCTAACGTCTGTGGAGATCTAAAAAGACCCCTCTAGCTCAGTGGCTGTTTGATAGTGCATTATACGGAACAGGACACAGAAGTAGCTCTCTTGGTCTTTTTGCCATTTAGGGATTGTTACAAGAGATTTTCACACTGCCACCTGAAGATACTGGGTTTTCAGCAGAACGTGGTATCCACTGCCCTTTGAGAAGTGTCTACCTATGTTTGTATTTGACTATATTCTACCTGGGGCAGTAAAACATTTCCTTTGAAAGACCATCTGACAGTATAAAGCCTATTTGCCCTTACAAAGATAAGATTTTTTAAGAGTTAATCTCCTCTTCCTTTCTGTTATTAGATACATGAATACAAATGCATATATTAACAGGTTATAGAATATAAAGTAGAATGCAACTTTGGTTGATGATTTGTATTTCCCGCTGTTCGTTACGATGTCACAACTCCCTTTCCTCCTTTGACCACTGAGTCTCTCTTCCTCAGCCCGTCTCTTGCCACTTATTTGTGCAAAGTGAATACTGCTCTCTCGTGCTCCTGTGTTACAACAAGCCTTCCACACACACGCCTGTGTACTCACGGTGCCCTGCACTCCTCCCCAGGAGCTGCCTGCAATACTTGCTGCGTTCTTCAGCTCAGTTGGTGACAGGTAGAAAGGGCTCTTTGTACAGTAGTTTGCTGTTTTGATGGTATTTTACTCAGAAACAATTACAACTTGCTTGGGAAGTTGTAGCATTTTCTCCTGCAAAGGGCTGGGATTTGTTTAGGAGGCTCAGAGTACCTCAGCATGCAGAGGATAGAATACATTTCTGTAGGCAGAGGCGCTTTGGGATGTATGAATTGTTTAAATTTAAAAATGTGTATAGCAACAGGGAACCACTGGGAGGAAGAGTGATAATAAAGAATGGTGCAGAAAGGCAGACATTCTGTAATGATTGTTCGTTTGGGAAGCTGTGCTCTGGGAGGATATCTGATCCGTCTTTCAAAAGTTTATTAATAGTTGCTCTCTGCATCTTGCCAAATGCACTTCTATTTTTTGTACCATCTCTTCAGTACTAAAGTGGTTTCATGATGTTATCTGATCTACTGCTAGTCTGTAAGAGTGAGCATGGAAGACTTTCCTTTAATTTCTTATTTACCCTAAACTAATTTGTCTCATTGAGGGGAAAAACACTTACTTTCTTTTTTTAAGTTCTTTAGGAAAATAAGAGTTCTTGCCTATGTTTTTTTTTGTACAGGGAAGTGATGTAAAATGTTCATGTTAATCTTTTGTGCTGATTCTTTTTTTCCAAATCTATGTGTATGCTCTCATATACATCTTTCTCCCTCCAAAACCTTCCAGACAGACTTCCAGAAGCACATGCAGTGAGGTATGCATTGGTGAATGTGCTGTACTCAGTAGGTTCTCCTGCAAAAGTGTGTCTTAAAAATCACCACAGGCTGACTTTTAAAAGAGAATGAACAGAGACTTTGCCTAATCTGGAGGGGTAACTCTATCTCCACAAAACTTCCTTCAGACAAAACAGTGATAGGAATCGGCGGACCACAAAGTCGAGCAATATGCATATGGTTGCGGACTAATTTGTGTCTAACTTAATTGTACTCCGTGATATTGCCATGCTAGCAACATGTCTGGAGCGATTACCTCTTCGCTGTGCTGATTTCAACTACTGTGGCTTTAATTTAATCAAAGGCGTTTATAGTTGGCCATGGCCCATCGGGAGCTGAGAAGAGGCCGGTGCTTCTCTGCCAGTGCTAGGGGACAGGTTTAATAGTGTCCCCAGCCCCGTGGGACAGGTGCCCCATTGCCCCTGAGATGTGGGGCTGAAGGGACACCTCTGGCAGTGTCCCCAGTCTGTGGTGCTGAAAGGGCACCTATGGCAGTGTCCATGGTACTCAAGGTATGAGTCCGGCACTGTCCTCTCTCCATGGTACTGAAACGACAGCTCCGGCAGTGTCCTCAGCCCATGGTACTGAAGGGACAGCTCCGGTAATGTCCCCACTCCATGGTACTGAAATGACAGGTTCGACAGTGACCCCACTCCGTGGTTCTGAAGGGACAGCTCCGGTAATGTCCCCACTCCATGGTTCTGAAGGGACGGCTCCGGCAGTGTCCCCACTCCACGGTACTGAAGGGACAGCTCCGGCAGTGTCCCCACTCCATGGTTCTGAAGGGACGGCTCCGGCAGTGTCCCCACTCCACGGTACTGAAGGGACAGCTCCGGTAGTGTCCCCACTCCATGGTACTGAAGGGACAGCTCCCGCAGAGCCCTCGGGCTGTGGTGCTGAACGTTCGGCTCCCGTCCGTTGTCGCAGCTGTGGGCTTCCCTGCTCGGGCAAGCTCTGCAGCTTGTTGCTTCCCGTGGAAACGCATCATTAAAGACCTGTTTGGAAGGGACCATGAAAACCTGAAACTCTCCTGTGTGAGGCGAAGCGCTGAGATTTGGTCACGTCTCTCATCTCCTCTAATCATTGGCATTTGGCTTTTATTGGCAGGTGGTTGGGGGTTGTTGCTCACTTGTCAAGCTGAGTACTAAACAAAAAAGTGAGGGTTAATCAAGTATACGGAAACAGGTGTTTTTTAAGCTGGGGCAAACATATTTTTCTACTCCCCAGGTGCAACATTCTTGTTTCTTCTTTCTTTCCTTTTTAATTTTTTTTATTAACCGACACAACAATGGAAAGGTTGACAACAGCAGGTGCTACAACATTCGAAGAGTCTGCTCTTAAAATCAATTAGCAGAAAATCCTCTCCCCTCCACTTCTTCCCCCCTAGCTTCTACAAAGTTTTGGTTATGTTTGAATCCTGTAAAAGTTTTTAGGTGATCAAAAAGAACTAATAAGCTTTTCTTGGCTCTCACCAGGTGCTGATTGTTCTTGTTTCAGAGTCAGCTAGTATGAATTCATATCCGTATCCAGTTACACACTCAAAATGATGAAAAAGAGTGGTTTAATGAAGTTCTTCATCCAGCTATTTGTCTTTTATGAGATACACTGTAGAATATGCCATGGAGTTCATCTAAAGGCTTGATACTATGAATGAAAACACCACCTTCCAAAAATAAATGGTTATTTCTAGGATTCCTAGTAAGTTTTAATGCCCTTTTTTACAGGTCTATAAGAGTCATTAAACTGCTTCTGTGTAAGCAGGTGTCAACACTGTCAAAATGTGTTATTGGTATGGCTATCGCTCTATCATTTAGGCCTTAAAGGGTGATAGTCATACTTGATTTAACACCACCGAGCTCTAGTAAACACTGAATATTTCTGGAGGCTTATGCAGAATGTAAAGAACTGAAAGCTGTTTGTGTCACCCTAAAATGAACTGAAACAACAAACAGATTGAAGATTGTTATTTATTTATTTTTTTCCTGAGAAGTGACTGTAAGGGGAGCAAAATTAAGGCAGTTTGTGCTGTGAATTACGAGTCTCTTTTTCTGGCTTTTAGGCCTTTGTTTTCAGTTTTGAACCTACTATAAGCAGTGACTGAACTATTCAGACAAAATACTTCTTTTAAGAATGTCATGTAATACCTGTAATGGCGAATGGAACATCCACCTATTGACAGCTGGTTGGCTGCTGAGTAGCCAAACACTCAGGAACTGTCTGCATCCAGATGAGGACATTTCATATTTCTGGCAGATGGTGTCCTGACAGGGAGTTTGAACTTGCATTAATGAACTAAGCAAACACATGCTTAAATCCATTTTGGGATAGTGATTGAGTCTCAGTGTTCTTTCTCTACATCATTTTACCCTTCTGTAAAATGGGTGTAAAACCACCAACTTGGTAGTGCAGTGATGTCTCCGATTCGGGTTAGGAAAAGATCGAAGTGTTTTCACATGTGAATTATTTTGTCTCTGTTTTTCCTCCTTTAAGACCAGCCTCTGGAGTTTTGAGTCTGCTCTTGGTTTTTGATGGATGGTAATATTTAGAGCCAGTCCATTGAAACGGCTTGAGCAGGGAATCGTGGCAGATGAACAACCTGCAATGGAAAGAAAGAAAAGAGAGGAAGAAAACAAGACATGTAAAGGAAGACACTGAGAATAAAGACACAAATGTTCTGGTCAATTAGCTGCTGCATTCCTGACTTGCCAGGATCATGAAGGTCATATCTTGTACAAAAAACCAAACAAGCACAGAGTAGATTAAGCCAATCAATTATTGATAAACTCAGGCAAAAGTAGAGAACAAGATTTTCTGGTGAGGTAAATGCTTGCAGATACACTGAAGTAACAAATCTCTTCATTCATGCTGTCTGAAGCTTTAGTGGAGAATACTGGATGATCAGGACCTCGATATCTGCTGGTGGTGTCTCCCAAGCAAGAATGAGGTGAGCTGCAGTGAGCCCCATGAAGATGGACTGTGTGTAGGCTTTTGCTCCCCTGCATAACTAAAGTACTCTGCAAGATTGTTTTACACTATATTCAGATCATATTGTCTGATGAAAATTAAATAAAAAAAATTCCAAAATAGTGTTTTGCCAACAGAACAGATGTTGAGGCTACTTTGCTCACGTTTGTGGAAAATGTTCTTGAGTTCTTGAAAACTGGTTTTGCAATGATACCTCAGATTCCTGCCAGAGGCACTTTAGCAAAAGCTTTTTAAAAATCACTGATAAGCAAGTAAAAATTACAGCTCAGGATGATGCTGACCTGCAGCTTCCCACAGTATGGCTTATTGGCAGTGCAAATGTAATAGTAAGAGTTGGAAAACAGTTCTGGGGAAATATTGAGAAACCTCTGGTCACTGAGCTAGGTGGAGGCGCCAGATTTCCGTACTGTAACAACACTGGAGAAATCAGTGTCTTGTAGTTTTTTAGGATTTGGTGCTCGTTCACTTCCTCCTAACTATTCATAACTTCTTTCTTTACCTGAAGCAAGTGAGATTTAGATTTACCATGAAGAAAACTCTTCCCTGCCATCGGGATGGTTGTGTGCAGGTAGAGACTGCCTAAGGAGACTGCTTTAAAAAGAGATTAGACAAAAATCTCCCAGGAATGAATAAGTTGTAGATGCTTTTGCCCTTGGAAAGGAAGATGGACTGGCTGACCTCTTGAAGTCTTTGTCAGCTGTATGTTCTATGATTTTCTGAATCTTCCTTTTTTTTCTATGTCTTGAGCCCTAGTAGTTCTTGGGTTAACTTGTGTTTCTTGAGAAAAAAAACCCCAAAGATATTTGAAATTATATTTTCTCCACTTTATGGTCTTCGCTTATTGATTATTTTTCTAGCCAGTAAACCCATTTATGTACCTTTGCAAATGTCAGAATATAAATATCTGTGTTTGCCCACGGTCAAGGTTACAATCTAGAGGTGTTGGTGAGTATTTTGGGAAAGAAGTTAGCTGAAGGAGAAGATGATCCTGCTGATACAAGGATGGCAAGCAGAAGTTCACAGGGCAGAACTGGGAGCAAAAGAAGGTGTTTTCAACTAAGAATAAGGAAAGAAATTTCTGTTAGCGATGGACTTATGTCTGCTTTGACTAAAAAGAGTAGAAATCCTTTTGCTTTCTCTTGGGACAGCTTCACAACTATGAGGCTTGACCAAAGAAAAACAGATTAATGGAGAGCTTGCCTGTTGGACACCATGAGTTTTGGGACAGCTGTTGGTGGTCTGGCATGAAGAACAGCCCAGAATGCTGTTGTGTTTCCTCAAATGCCACCTGACCTGCGGTGCTCAGTTCCTTCAGTGCCGGAGCAAATTCTCCTGTAAATGCTGAATCCATTGTCATGGCTTTGAGCTGGAGATGCACAGCACTTTATATTCAGAATGCTGTACTGACATTAGGTGATTCATCTTCAGAACACCTCTGTGTAAAAATTATCCTCAATTTAGAGACAAGAAGAGAAAACAACTTTCTGAAGATTCAGGTTGGGAGCTATTTCTAATTGCCACACTGCTCACTTCCTTGTCTTTAGGACAACATGACATGAGTTCACAGCCAGATGAAACAGCGGAGATGAACCAAGGGCAGATATCCATCAGGAGTTCAAGGTGATACTGGCAAACTCCTGCAGCTTAGGTCTTCTGACCAGCAATAACAGCAGAACCTGGAGCTTTATTTCATGAAGGTTCATATACGATTCCGGCTAATTATCTCTGTTATTACTGTGTGTCTTCTGTCAAAGGCCCTTTAGGCTATCAAGTATCCACTTGCTATGGATTTTACTGAAGATCCTTGGCTGGATATAGTTAAAGGCCACATGAAATATCCCTTTTCCCTCTAACAGATGCTAGCAAGGACACTTACTGGTGATGCAGAACTAATGAGTCCTTGGTGCCTGTAAGTTGAACTAAGAGTTTACTGTGGAGTTGCAGCAGATGTTTGCTGTGTGTAACAGGCCTATTCCCCTCATTTTGGATAGTTTTGAATGAAGCCATGGACTGCTTCAGAGGTTTCACACATGGACACTGCTGCAATGCAAATTAGTTTTAATTTGTACTTTCTCAGGATTATAGTCCATGGAATCGACTGATTTTAGGTAGATTACCACGTTACCTATACCCCCCCAGGTGTCTGTGACTTGATTAGCTGCAACTAACATTGATAGTGCTGGTGTTGTAGCTACAGCGCTTCCTTTGATTAAAGTGAGAGTGTCTATGACTAAAGGGATGTTTGGCAAAAAACCCAAAAAAACCCCAAACACAGAAATAAAGGCCTGATCCAAAATTTTTTATAAGTAACAGAGAGAATATTTTGAGTCATGGTAGTTTTGGACCAGGCCATTATTTGACAAGAATTCTACAATGCAAAGAGCTATATTCTATAGCAAACCAACTAATGGAAACTTATCTTTAAAAGCAGTTTTCAGTTTTATTTCTATATTTTAATAATGAAGCAAACAAAGTTTTGAAGTTAAAGTGTATGCTGACTTTGACATTTATACTGATTTGTATCTTTTTAATTGAAAGGCTAAACTACATGCCTACTGCATGCCTCAAACTTGAGCAAAGAGAAATCTTGAGAAAGAATGTTGATGGATTTATTCTACTTTTTTTGGTGGTGTGTGGTTATTTTCTGGTTTGTTTGTTTGTTTTCCTTACTTTCGTGACTGCCAGACAGTTAACAGCCTTTTCTGATCTACCATCTTCTCATCCACTGGGTGCCTTTTTTTTTTTTTTTTAAAGTGTAACATGCACTTACTTTTTTTCTGTTCCAGGAGAAGAATTCCTGAAGTTTCTTAACAGGTTTTTTTTCTTTTTAAGGAGTTCAATGACTTTTTTTTAATACCTGGCCAATTGCCACAAAAGGCTTATGCAGTTATCAGTTGGTTAAAGGGCTCAGTATCCTTAACTGCTTTCATTATAGAGGTGATTAGGGCATGCCAATGAAAGGAATCTCTCTATTAAGGACTCGTGTATTTGTTACTTATTAGGATGATTAGGAGGGAGCAGACTGCATTGTCCTTTCAATTCCCTGCACCAGCAGGAAAAAAAGAGCTTCAGAGAAAAGCCGCAAGTAGTGGGGTTAAAAGGTATCTGATGGGAAGCTGATTGTCTCCTTGCTCTCCCATCAGAGCAGAGGACCTTCCCAGGCTGGAAAATTTCACAGAGAGCTTGAGGGCACAGATGAATGAAACCTGCTGCAGCTCTCTCTAATTGCATAGTGCAGGAGATTAGCTCTAAGGAAATGCTCACAGACTCCCCATTTAGGGATATTCTTGACATGTTGGAGGGAAGATAGAAATAACAGATCTACTCCCAAGGCACTTGGCAGTGTCAGCAATTTTGGATGTGGGCTACCATTAACTCATTACAGGGCTGTTTTGGGTGCAGATGGAATATTTTATTTCTTCCACCCTCTTTTCTTTCAATGTCTTCTGGAGATGATGCCCTCCTCCTGTGTTCCAACCAACACATTCTATGGGAACTGTGTCAGAAATTAAAAGTTGTAACAAATCCGTAACCACTCAAGTTTTGATTTGTCACTTTGCTGCATTTCACACCCATATGGAACTTCTCAGGACCAGACACAGTAGGAAAAGGTGTCAAATATTCTTGTTTCAAATGCCTATATCTCCATTTACTTGAACTAATGAACAGTTGCTGTTAGTTGTTAGTAGTTTGAACTGTTATGGTGAAACAGGGCTGACTTCACTCAGTGAAAATAGTGTTTGCAGCAGTAATAATTTTTAAAAATCAGCAGTTTGGTGCTTAATTTAACTTTGCTCTGGATACATAGAAAATATTGTACTGCAATAAAATGAACTCCAGCAGCAGGAAGGACGTGGAGCCCTGACCATAAGGCTCTGCATGCAGACTGTGTCATGTAAGATACTGCATCAGGAATATTTTAAAACAGTTCATGAAAAAAAAATGATTGAACTCTCCGTTACAATCTTGCATCAGAAAAACACCTCATACTTGCAGAGGTGACTTGAAGTCTCAATGCTTGCCCACATTTTTTCTGGCCTTTGGGGACTTCTTGGGCTTCCAGAGTAAACCATGAATTTTAGAAGAGCTCCTTACAAGATGAAGTATATAGTATTTTCTGCTGAGGACTAGAAACAGTAGAAGGATGCCCTTTCAGCATTATTCAGGATCATCACATATACTAGGCTGTCAAAAAAACTAGATTGCCCCAGGCTGCCAGAAGGAAAAAGCCTTGTATTTTGGGACGTGGAAGTCTGGAGACTAACATTTGGGGAGTGAAAGTCTCTTCCAACATTTAAAGTTATTTACCCACCATCACTTTGACATGTCCTCTATAAAAGTTCCTGATCTACTGTTTGCTTCTAGACACCAAATTTTTTTTGTATTGTTTGTTTTTTTGGTTGTTGTTTTGGGGTTTTTTTAAATTTTTTTTTTTTCAGTATTACTTAGGTGTGTTAGAAATGACATGGGGCTGGTTCTAAGCAATTTATAGTTAAACGGCAACACTGGATCTGTGCCATTGGCAGCACCTGGAAATCCCAGTGATTTGACCTGAACTCTTCAGTTGACCTTCCAACTGATATATTGAGAATTCAGTGATCTTCCCAACCTCTCTACTTTAAGAGTTTCTTCCCTTTTGCTGTTCCATGTGGGAATGAAGATCCCAAGAGGAAGGAAGCGGTTGCTGTTCAGTCTGTACTGATGTCCTATCAGTTTTTTCATTAATTTCTGGTATTTTGCTCTGACAAATGAATAAATGATCATCCAGTCTTTTGGCAACAAAGGCTTAAGCTCTTAAAACACATCCTGCCTTAGTAGGCCTGCTATTTAAAGGGCACTTTTCAAAACAATTAGTACTTCAGTAGAAATGTTTTTGCCTTAATGAGTGCACTCTGGCAGTCAGAGGAAACAGCATAAGCTGATACCTAGAGATGTGGGCTAACACAGGCAAATTAGCAGTGCTGAAAGTCAGCCACTGAATGTACTGCACATCCAAGAAGTTTATTTTAATGAGTGAAAAGTGTTAGGTATGATTCAGAATGGCTTAATTTTTGTTTTCTCCCCAAATATCCACCCCCTTTTACATTTTCATTCAGAAGGCCTGGTACCACTCCCATACTTGTGATAGTTTATGCTGTATGGGTTGCATTCAGGTCTGGTTTGACTTGCTGGACTGGCACCAGAGACAATTTTTCATAGAGTCTCAGACTTACTTCATGGTTGTTGCTGTCTGATCTTTGAAGTCAGTGTCCTTATGATGTGGATAGGTCAGCTGCTGGCATTTTGGTATAATATAGATTTCTTTTTAAAGGTTTCAGGAGGTTTTTCTTCTCCCGAGATGGATCACAGTAAAGGCTGGTGGTATTGAAGAGGTAGAGGCACGAGATGCAAGCTTGGCTCTGTGTGTCCAGCAGTAGGTGTCCTGATGGAAGTTGCTGGCTCTTAGGCATGTGTGGCCCTGATTTGGATGACCAGCTGGAACCTGACTGCAGGTTGGGTGATGAGGAGTTAAAAACCATTTCCATGGTCTCTTTGACAAGAGTCCAGCCTGTGGAGCATTTCAAATCTGATCAAAACCACAGGTCTGTTCCTGAAGACCTTGAGCGTGGCACAGTGAATAAGAAAATGTTAAACAACCGTGAGGAAGCATTAGAGTGGCCACAGAGGAAAAAAAACCTTCCTAGCAATGACACTGGTGAAACACTGAAGTACATTGCCTGGGGGAGGCGTGGGCTCTTCTTTGCTAGGTCTTGCAGAACAGGATGGACAAGCATCTGTCAGGAGCGACCTATGCATTCTGTCCTGCCTTGCGGCAAGGTATGGACCGGCCTCCTCGGCCTGTGCTTTTAATGGTTCCCTACACACACAGGCTGTTTGAAGTTTGTCTGGGATCTTGCTTGGGATCTATGTAAGTTTATCTTGTCCTTTTTTTCCCCTGAAGGTTTGTGCTTCCCTGGGGGATTATCAGTGCATCCTACAATTTTGTATCCAGCTGAATATCTGGATAAGACTCAAACCTCCTCTCTAAGCAGCAACTGTTCAGTGTTAGCAGTGTCACCAGCTTTTTATGGCTGCTGTTTGAACAGCTCTACCAGTGGCTGTTGCAGGGAAAAACAAACATGCTGCCTATCTTTAAAAAAGGGACAGGAGAGAACATGGGCAGTTAATGCTCAGTCAACCTAAATTTGATCTTCAGAAAGATATTTGACCAAGCTGTTAATCAGCGTGAAAGTACCTAGGGGATAACAAGGGACAAGCTGGAACAAACCCAAATTTTTCTTGACTAACTCCCGCTGGACTTCTCTGGGTTGTGTTTATTCCAGCAGATAGCTGAGAGAGAGGGAATCAGTAGGTTGTCATATTTATTACATATGTGGCATGATAATACCATTGAGTTCTCATAATTGCAGCAGAAAACTTGACTGGGTTGAACTGCAAGGTGGGTGCAAAGAATGGATGGACACACGCTGTGGACCAGAGGTTGGACAGTGGCTGGGCTTACCACATGTGTGAAAAGCACATACACTGTGCAGGTGTAAATGGGGCAGAAAATACCAACCCACAGATCTGCTCAGTCTGCCACCAGATAATTTCACAATAGGGTAAAAAAATGTGGAAATATTTATCACTGGTCTTCCGTCAGATTAGATGGACATAACATATGCAGTCATACAGGGGTCTGTCCTATGGCTGGTCCTATTCAAGTTTCCCATTAATGGCTTGTCTGATAGAACAGAGAGTACACACATTAATTGTGAGGGGTGGCTGGCACTGCGAGGGCAGGAGCAGAATACAAAACGATTTTGTTAAATTGGAGAAATGGCCTGGAATCAATATGATGAAATTCAATAAAGTCAAGTGCACAGAACTGAAGAAGAAAATATCAAAGACACCCATAAAAAAATGATATAAACTGACTAGGTGCAAGTACTACAACATCATGTTGATAAAGTGGTAAGGCTTCAGCCTGGAAACTGGGTGCAGTTCTGGGCACACAGTGTGTTGAGAAAGGATAAAAAAAATCAAAATGCTGAAAGAAATTTTTTTTCATTCAGTGTGAAATGGATCGAGATTGTTCAGCCTATATGAAATATATGTAGGGGGGAATAATAACAGCTTCAACCATGGGAAAGGTAAAGAGGACCTTGTAAAGAGGACATTGATAAGTTTTTTCTGCATACATACCCAAGGTTTGCTCTGCAGCACCGCTGATATACTTTGATGATCATCTGTGAAAACAGCTGTAACGTGATCTGTAAGGAACCTCCGGAGTGCCAGTAGTGGGATATTTGTCTGAAATGGTTAAACAGTTGTCCAGAACACATGGGTTTGGTATACTTCGGCCTGCCTCAGGTCTGAATGGGCTTGGTTACCTGTTGAGGTCCCTCCAGCCATGTGTTCCTAGGAATGGGTGGCTGGGAGCTGCTCTACAAGAGCTGCCTGGTCAGTTTAGTAACCCCTAAGTGAAGGATGAGGATCTGAGCATCCTGAAGGAGACCAAATGGTTTATTGAGGATTCTCCCAGCCCTCACCTTCTGGGATTATGCACTCAATGGATGTCTCTAATATGCTGTGCTAAATGTGCAGCAACATTTACTGTCTGACAGTGGACTTTGTGATGGTCAAGGCTGAACTTGCCTTTAAGAGAGCTGTTGTGCTAGAACAGGCATCAATATGCATCTTGCAACCCCTGCTCACTTGGCATTTTGGGTTGCACATTCTGTCATGCTGAAACAAAGAGGTTCCTCCTCTTTCCCTAAACCCCTTGCATACAAACCAGCAATTTCCATAGCACAGACAATCATCCAATCTGTTATCTTGGCAGACACCAATGCCTTTCTACTTTGGAGGAAGGAAATCTATCCCATAATACACCTGTGCAATATATGGCAATGGTGATTTTGTTGCTAACCCCCGCAGCAATCAGTTTATGCCCTCAAGCATGAGATTTGATTATCCTTGTCATTATCTAAGCTACAAATGTTATTAGCAACCATAAAATTGTCCATTAAAGTGAGAGGAATTACTTGCCTGCACCAGGGGGAGAACAGATAATTTACCACACAGATTTAAGCCCAAATGCACTTTTTTTCCCAGAAGAACCCTTTAAGCCTTTGTACAGCCTCCATTTTTGCATTTCAAAATCTGTTTCCCCCTCTGTGGCCTTCAAGTCTGGCTTTTTTACCATAACAGTGACATAGATACCTGCTGTTGAAATAACCGCAGACATCATGACCATGTATTTCTTCTATGTTCCATAGCTTGAATGAATACTTCCCTAATTCTGGAAGTGCAGATGCCCCAACTTTGATTGGGTTCCATATTTTCTAGATTTCAGCATTGGTCAGAACTTCATTTACACAAAAGCAGTTCTGGACGCCTTGTGTTGCAGTGCATGTAGCTGTGGCCACCATGGCCTCAGGAGGCCAGATATCAGATGCTTGGTGGTCTGACAACTCAG
>VYZT01002642.1:15749-64766 GCA_013400735.1 Pomatostomus ruficeps
TTTTTCTTTGTCAGAGTTCTTCGTTCCTGTTTTTTCGTGGATTAAACTCTCTGTGGAATACACACGAGGAATCCCTCTCTCCTTCTTTGCTCCTACGTGCGCAGCTCCATCTTTGCTGAGATATTCGCTCCCTCGGGTGAGAGGCAACCACATGAGAGACAGAATCGCTCTCTAAAGGTGCACAGCTAAATCTCCGGGCTATCTCTGGCTAAGCGCAGCCATAGCCTTGGGCTGACTTGGCACCCGTGGACTGAGTGTGCATCACTGCTTGGGTGTAGGATCACTTGATTTGCTCCTAGCAGGGCCATTTTCATAGGTTTTCTTGATGCTGCAATACTAGGTTTTTATGAGAGGAAGAAGTGATGTATCACAGGGGCCAAGAAAAGATCCTGTGTCTGAGTGGGTGAGATCCAGGGTAGTGTCTGAAAAATTTCTTTGTCTTCCCTGGGACTGGCTGATTCATCCCCTTCCCACCACCCTGTTAATTCCTGTTCATATATCAGTTCACCGTAAAGCTGCTTTTTTATTCCCATGTGGTATTGTGTTCCCACCCTCTTCCAACAACAGGGAGTGGGAGAGAACACCTACAGCTTTCCCAACAGACAAAAATGGTGGATCCTGACAGACTGGAACAGATTCTGATCACAGTTGTTCTCTGTAATCCTGTGGAACTCGCTTGTTTTGGTGTATTTGTTGACTTTAAACTAAGACAAATGTGTGCAGAATGTGGTCTGGAGAGCCTGTATTTTGAAGAAAGCATCTCCTCCTACTCACCCAACAAATTTACACACACACACGGTGTAGCATCGATATTAGCTCCTGTAGCAAATGGAAAATATGTCCGTAACCTGAAAGGAAGAGAAAATGTTCTCAAACAGGGCTTAAAAAAGTAAACAAACATCATATAACCAACAAAATCAATACAGTTTCATATTAGCCATTACAGATATCTCTGTCTTTGTCTGCATCCTACTGTGCACATTTCAGTGCTGTGGAAAATGTAGAACCCAAGGGACCTAATTTCAGAACTTGGAGATGGTGTATTGAATGCAAGGCCTGGGATAGAAGACCAGGAAGAGATTTATGTTAAATAACAGAAGAGGTTTTCCACTTGAACACCACAAAAGACCATTAACTGAGTCAAAGAATTGCAAATATATATACAAAATGAATATATATGAATGGGTGTTACAACAGAAATAGAAACAACAAACAACTCCTTGAAAATTCTTTTTTTTTTTTTTTTTTTTTTTGAGTCATCTCCACTAACTTAAGAAATGACTTTGTGACAACTAAAGTTAGGTTCAGGATGTCCAAGAGGGGACAGCCTTTCAGCTTTCTGCATTCTAAAGGTTTTGTCTTCCTTAGCTGCTCTTCTGCTTGGAGGGAGTCTGAGACAGAGAAATGTCCTTATGCTTTCCAGGCCTCATGGCCTTTCTTTACTCTTCATGTGTCTTCCAACACAATTACTAATATTCAAGCTATTCTTGTGGCCTTCCCTATTGAATTCCTTCAAGCCAAGCTGCTCTAGGTTGCTGAAAGCATTCCCTCTTCTCCTGTTCCTTTGAGATTTTGATACTCTCATTTATCCAGGGAGCAAGAGTCGAGGCTGCAGACCAGGCAGGTGGTTGATGCAGGTGGTTCCTAACCAGAAGAGCACATCTCAGTGGACGTTGTGTGAGATTTAATAGGAGGAAATGCTCCTGTGACCCAGTGTCATTCTTTGGTTGCTTGTCTAATACTGGGGGAATATCCTGTGTCTTTTGGATGGTGACTTTTGCTTCCATTCACAGTGCAGAGCTCTTTGCCAAGGAGAGGCTGGCAAGATTTCCTGCACAGCACATTGGTAGAGACATTGAAGAAGAGGAAGAAGCTGGAAACAACTATTAGGACAAAATGGACCATTGCTTGGAATCCTACATTCAGGTGATTTCCTGGAAGAGAAATGTTTGATTTTGGTGGTCTTTGGTCTTCTGGAGTTTTAGTTCCATGTGTCAGCAAAGCTGTGCATGATCACTGAGTGTGCTGGAGAGCCAGAGAAGCTGTGCCTCGCTGTGTTTGCTTTTCCATTAGAAAGACAGTATTACCTGAAGTGTGGATTGATTGATAGATGGATGGATAATTTATTTTCTTTTAATATGATGTGCTCCCACCCTATTACAAGTGTCCATAGGTCCTCTGGGAGGTCCACAGCCTTTCACCTGGAAGGAGACATAGAAGGTCTCTCCTCTGCCTTCTCTTCCACCTCCCTGCAGTGCTTGATGTTGATCTCACGGCTCAGCGTGCCTGCAGCATGCACGAGACCCAGGGGCTTGGGTTCCTTGTCTCTTTAATGGCATTCTGTGAGCTTGTGTTCAGAGAGAGATACAGAAAGATCAAAGGCTGTGCAAGTGCACTGTGCTTGATTTTGCTTACACCAATACAAATCGATTGACTTCACCGAGTTATGAGGGATTTACAGCTAGGGGAGAACAGATTCTGACCTAATGGCTCCAAAAGAGGCTTTTCTTGGATGAGCAATGTAATTAGAGCACTGGAACAGACAGATTTTGTGACTCATCTGTGGGTCTGCAGTCTTTTCTTTGCTTCTAGTAGGGTGTTCACTAATGTCACCACACTTTCATTTCACCCGTGGGCTGATCTAATGAAGGACCAACCTTTGCTTGAACAGAGATCTCTGTTCAGCTGCAAGGCATCCTCCGATCTTCATGTCACTGTGAAGACTTCAAGCTCAGGACCAGACACTAGGGTAGTGGAAAATTTCCACTCTCTTCCTTTGTTGTGTTGAAGCAGAGGATTAAAATAACTAGAAAAAACAAAGCAGAGGCAGGGGAGAATGGACTGATGACTGAGTCCACTTACCAATCTCAAAAAGGGGTCCTAGCAAGGGGCAAAATCATTGAGCACATGTGCCAACATCAACCTGCTCCGTATATCCAGCTGGACAACAGGGTATGCATTTTGAAATCAGTAAAGCTGTTTTTCACAGGTGGTTGGAGGTCTGGATAAGAAGTATTTTTGTTAGAAGTTGCCAGTTCACTGAGACTGCAAGGCATTCATTTGGGAAATCTTGTTGAGAACATTTCCCAAGTTTGGGGATGAGGAGGTGGTAATGGTCAGTGTAAGAGGGACTGGGCATGTATTTGGGAAGATGAGCCCTGAGCACAGTCACTAGGCTCGGGCTTGGATCCTTCAGGTGTCTGGAGACTATGTTGGGCACAAGGGCCTGGCAGAGAGGTGACAGCACTCAGGGTATGGAGGTGGTGCAGTTTTGGTTGCTGATTCTCTTTGGTCCCAGTACAACAGGAATTGGAGTCTGGGGCCAGCTGTTGCAGTTTGGCTGGTGGCCATGACCATGACAACAGTAATGGCAGAGTGTGTCAGGGCAGGAGCTGTCACCCTGCTGTGTGTATAGTGCCACCTCTTTGTCACCCATCTTTCAGCTGAGCTTGAGCTGCGAGACCCCTTCAACACAGTAGTTTCAGGAAAGGATAGGGAAGCAGCAATGCAATGGACTGGAGTTTGGCATGGGATGGGAGACGTGAGACAGTGACACCATGTCTGGCATCACTGGTGGTTCCTTCAAAAAGACTGGGGGCCATTTACATGAGGAACTCAGTGGAGGTGCCTACCTGACATGTAACCTTGTCCTTTGTGTCTGTGTGCTCTCTCCTGATGCCTTCCAGGTGCCAGAGTGCATCTGCACTCCAAAATCACAACCTCCTACAGCCATTCCTCTGCTAGATTTAGCCCTCTGAAGTGGGTTGCTGCTGATGTGGTTCACATTCAGCACAGACTGTAAGACCCACCTGGGAAGAAGGTGAACTTCTGTGTGCTGAATCATGTGCCTCACCACTTGGCAGTGACAATGGCACAGCTATCTGTGCAATTGGACTTAATGTTGCTTTTCTTCTGATTTTCCACTCATTGAAACTGAGAGCCAGTCATGATGATTGGTCCTGTCCTTGGATTCAAGCCCTGCTGCACTGGGCTCTGTACCAGCATGAAATTCAGAGTAATTTCAAAAAAGTGTTTAGAAGACCACAGAACTAAAGCTCCATTTTCAAAAGTAGCTTTTGCATTTAGGAGGCTGCTTTCCAAGCCAAGGAACCTCATACCTGCCAAATATGGGTTTAGAAAACAGGTTGATTGGAGTGTGAAGTCATTGAAGAACATGAGAAAAATACTCCTTTCAGGACAGTTTATAAAAAAGGAGTACAGGTGCCTGGTAACTCCAAATCCTTTGGTAATCCACTTCTTCAGTTATCTATCACACAAACACCCCTTGAATGATTTTTCTGTCCTGTTACACCTGAGGAAGTAAAACACCATGTGGAGTATTAATGAAAGCTACAGTCTCTTGTACATAGACATTAAAGCTGCTCTTTCTGCCTGCTGACTCATGAGATACCAACTCACGTTGATTTTCACTTGATGAACACCTGTAAAACACAGGAGTAAGTCTACGCCTTAGAGAAATTTCTGTTGCTTTGAGACAGGTCACAAATGAGTGCAACAAGTAATAGGATGGAGGGAGAGGTAAATAATAACAATTATATTCTGCTAATTGCTCTTAGTTGCCACTATCACTGATCAGATGAAGAATTTATCCCAAAAAAGATACTGGGCTTGTGGGTTAGTTCAGGGACATGTTTTGCATCCAAGATACTGAGAGGAACAATGCCCAGAGATGTGTTTTGAAGAAGCCAAAAAATTATAGTCACAGCTGGCACAAATGGCATTGCAGATGGGGAAGTGGGTGATGAGAAAAGGGAACTGGGAAAGATGGAGCAGGGTTGTGTGGTCATGAAAAGCTTGAAGATGTGGGAAAAGGAGAAGTTAGTTGAGAGGAAAAGGTGAAGCTCTTGAGGTATTGTGCTGCTCAGAATGGAAGTGTTGACCTTGGTTTGCTTTAATGTTTTTTTTCAAGGTAGGTGAGGGTACCTACCTTGAAAAAAACCATTAAAAAATACCACCTGAATGGGGTAGCTTGAAGGTATAGAACATCCCAGCTTATGCATGTGCAGTTTAGAACAGTCACAACGTGATTGACCCTCCCTGGGATGCTGGTGGTAATTGGACTTGGCTGAGGGTTTTCTGTATGCCTTGTATGACTGTAGGGATCTGGGTGTAGGATGCATTGTCCTTTCTGAAAGAGTCTGAAGCTACGTATTTTATTTTTTAAGCCTCCAGAGAAAGGCACTACCATATGTCCCCAGGCTATTTGCACAGCACAGCTATCTGTAATATGGTCTAATATAACACAAAAGGTTCACACAGCTCACAAAGCTCCAATACAGGCAGGACTGAAGCATCCCAGCACTGTTTTGCCTGAACCTACAGGTTTTGTGTGCTCTCTTCACTGGCTTTAGCACCCTAGCATCAGCCTCATTAGTAGCACAGCTCTTTTTAATGGTTACCAACACTCAGCAAACTTTGGGGTTAAAACTCTGATGAGAGAGTCATAAAACTCTTTGTGCTGTTCTGACCTGTGGAAGTATTTGGCTGTGGGTACAGTTATACCTCAGCAGGATTAGATAATGTTCAAATGCTAGACCTATGTCATTAAAGCCATCGATCAATAATCTGCAATCCTAATTTTCCAACCTCAGAGGTTTCTTAATGACTTCAGCTGAATTTGTGGATACCTTCCAGCTCTGGGTGTTTCGAAACAGACCTCTAAGGAGGGAAGCTGCTACTGCAATATGTGGCAGACATGCTGATGCTTCTGTTTTCAGCCTGGGGCAGGGCCATGCAAACCTTTCTGGAGCTGTTCTCTAGGTTAAACCATGCTCGGGGAGTACTAAATATTGTCACTATTTCTTGTGTGACCGGAGAGAGCTGAATTACCTTGGGGAAGAAGGAACCGGCCAAATCCACTCTCGCGGCCTCACCGCCCCGGAGAAGAATTTTGATTGTGAGCAGCACAACTCCAAACGGCCTGTGATGTTCAGCTGCCGTCAGGGCAATGCTGAGGCAGACGTGCCGCTTCCTCCCCGGATTGTGTATTTTGAGCACGTTTCAGTAGTGCTCCAAGTTAACATTTTTTTTCTCTTCCTCTACAGTGCCAGTCATTGCCTTTTCTTCATTTTAGTGATTAACTGCTCTAAATACTCGTGCTCCTGGACTGCAGGAGTGCAATTTCTGCACTGTATTTCATCTGAACTTGCTATGCAAGTACAAGCAAACTTGGGGGAGTGCACACACCCACGTCTTGCTAGGTAGAGATGGTTGCCAAAAGGACACCAAGTAAAAGAACAGTTAGTTCTTAAACAAGGGTATAATCTAATAAGAGAAAAAAAAAGAAAATTACATACTGGAATCTTCAGTGCCTTTCCCCTCCCCCCAGTTTCAAAATTTACAGCTAGTACAACCCCTGACTAGAGCAGTGATTTAAATATATATAGGCATCTGTGCTTCTAAGAAAAGGAAGTGTGTCTGTTTGGGGAGCTGTGTGGAATGAGTTGGTGGATCTCAGTCCAACTTCTGGCAGACAGGTTTTCACATCGCTCAAAGTCACCCTCTCACCCAGCCCCCTCCAGGGCTTGTGCCAAGGGTTCTTTATCTATTCCTCATATGATCCCACCTGCCTTAGCATCTTCTGCAGAGATGGAGAGTTCCTCATCTTGCATTGTGTGCCCTCTGGGCTGGGGCACTGTCAGCCCCACACGGGGACGGTAGGGTTGGCTGTGTTCTTGATTCTCCCGTGTGGCTGCTCCTTTGCATCTCACTCCACGTGATCCCCATGTGTTAGACACTTTTAGCCATCCTTATGACTGGTTTTGCCTGGCGTGTGGCATCATCTTTTCATCGTGCTGAAAAGAGGCCAGCCAGAAGGCACAGCGGTGTCTCGTGCCAGGACCACGGCATGGCTGCTGTCACGGATGTGCTGACACACACCTCTCCTGGGGCTGCTCGGCCAAGTGTATCAGGACCCTGGAATTTGTCTGGGATGTTGTAGCACAGTGCTTCTTCACTTTTTCTATACCTGGCTCTGTTTTGTTACAGGCAAAAAGCTTCAGGGCTTGCCACAAATTTAGTGGCTCAAAAATAGATGTGTCATTTGTACTGCCTGGACTTTACAATTTCCTTTTCAGCTTGGAAAATCCATGGCTTGCTGCTGGCCTTCTTCACCTGTTTTTAGGATGTCCAATGCCAGGATCCTCAATCTGGTCCTGTTTATACTCTGCCTTCCAAACCTCACTGTGTGAGTTACTTGCAAAGCTGTTTCTATGCCTGGGTGTATTCAGCTACTTTAAGGATCCTCTTGTGCCCCTTGAAAAGCACAACAGCCCTTTCTGATGACAGCCACACTCTTCAGGCTGAGTGCTTTTACCTTGACTCAAAAACTTAAAAAGGAAATGTTAATTGCTTTAGTGGTGTTATTGTTGAAAAAGGCACACCAGGCCGACTAGCTCGGAAAGATGAGTCCTGTTGCTGATAAGGGAGAGAGTCCGTGAAACGTCTGCAGTGCCCAGGGCAAACGCAAAAGTGGAATGGAAATATCTCAGTGATTGCCTTCCTTGTTGCCTTTGTCTGGAGATGGCAGAGCTGACTGGCATCTCAGGGCTGCGTTGCTTCTGCAGTGATTTGTCACCGGCTCTGGGCTGCCTCGGTGTGCTGCTGCCTGAGCTGCTTTTCCCTCTGGTGGCACGTGGCCAGCTGCAATGGAAATGCAAAGGGAAGAGGGAAAAGAGAATTTTTAGGGAATACGTTAGTTACAGGAGTCATCAAGGACATGGGAAGGTGCGTGCTCGCTCTTCTAGATTTGGAGATGCTATGGGAGGAACAGCAAATCAAATTCAATATTCATTCAGCCCTGGGCGTTGAGTAGGTCTGGAACAGGTGGCACAACTCTCTGGGAGCCTGGATCCAGAACCAGGGCATAGTACTCCAGGAAAATGAGGGTGTCCCAACAAGTTCCCTTTCTGAGCTCCAATCTGCCATAAAGGCAAATCAAGATGTCCTTGCAGTTGCTGGTGGTTTGAGGTGTAGGTGATGTGTCTCCGTGTTTGGGGCTGGCTCTCTTTGGTGCTCAAGTGACCTGACTGACACTCTTCTGGTGCCTCTGCTGTTTCATTTCTTATTCCTTGAATTTTCATGAATTTTTGAGCTCTTCCAGTCACAACAGCTACAGTTTGGCATGTATGCAGAACCACCACTCTTTTATCAACTCACCACCTAACACACATTAGGCATCCCCAGGATCATAAATAGAGGTTACTTGGAGCAAGAGAAGGTGGGGAATGAGCACTTTCTCAGTATGCTGTTAAAAATGAGCCATTCTATAGAAAAGGATCCAGCAAGAGGGAGGAGAAGGAAGGGAGCATGTGATGCTGTAGAATGGTGATCAGATGAGGAGGAAGCCTTTGACTGTTTTTTGTTCCCTGAATTGATTTTGTATTTTTTAATTTGATAAAATACCATAACAGTCATGGCAACCACATCTCCCAAGCTGCTGAGAAAAGGTTTTGAGTTTTACTCTGTGGACTTGACACACAAAGTATGCACATTACCTCTGTTCTGGGTGCCCCGGGACCATTCTGCTTCTACCCTTAATTTGACTGTGTCCAGTTTCCTACAAGTGAAATAGTTATTAGTGCCTCCCTCTTCCCCTGCATGTGAAGTCTGTGCTCAGAATGAATCCTTTCCTTGTCTTTTGCTGCAGTTGTGGAGCACATAATATATAGATGCTTGGCTGGGGATTTAAAAGCCCAACTCAAATCCAGTGAACTAATATGTTTCAATTTCTGAATGCACCTGTTATTGTTCTCCAAATTCCTGGATTTTTTTTTCTTTTACAAATTCATGCTCATTCTCCCCAAAGAGGTTTTAATGGGAAAGAGAGAATTAAGGTAGACAGCCTGTAAAAATCCAGACACTTAAGAAAGAGCAGCAACCTAAATTATCATCTCAAGTTATTTCTCTACTGTGTTAGTGCTTACACTACAAAGTGCTTTGAGCTGTGAGGAAGCAGCTGGTCTGGAATAGTGGAGATGATTGGTATCAGGTAGAACGAAAATGCCCCATTATGTGCTAGGTAGTAACAGTGGTCATCTGCATGAGAGCATGGAGGAAGCTCTCTTGCATCAGAGAAATGCCTGTTGTCTCATGTGGCCACGAACAGGCTATAAACGGCATTTATTTAACAGTATCTCCAGCTCATGCAACAGAATAATCAATAAGATTGCTCATAATCACTTATTCTTTATGCTGGCTTGTGGGTCAGGAATAAAGCAGCATAAAAATCATCCTACTTAACAAAGGGCAGAGGAAAGAATCTGTAGTTTGTAGAGTGGTCTGAGCCAATCTTGGGGAAAAAAGTAGCCTTGTGGTCTGCAGAGTTCGAGGCTGTTTTTTCTTGCTGTAGCACTCACTGAGAGACTCACTCTCCATGTATTACTTTTTTTTTTTTAAACTATATCTCAAGCCAACTGCCCCCCTTCTAACCCCCCAAACCTTCCACCCTCCTAATCTGCCTTTTTGATCCTTAGCCCATATTGCATGCAGTTCAGAGAATTTCTGCCTGGGCTCTGATGCTGAAGGGTTATATAGCATGTGATAGGTGAACACTGGTGGCTATTAATAAGTGCCAGTTAATGTTTGCTTGAACTATTCAATAGCCTCTAAAACTAGGCACTAGCCTGAGACATTCATAATATTCCCAGAAAAGCTTGGGCTTCAGGTTTCACAAACACCTGAGAGTATTTAATCCTAGATAGGAGAATGCTTTTCCTGCCCTGTGACTTTGCATTCCTGAGTAATGAAGACCATGGCAGTGCTCTAAAAGGACTGTGGCAGAATGTGGCTATTTGGGCTTAACAGCACAGTTGTGATGGTGTTTGCATGAGTTTCTCTTGGTTTTTGTATTGGTCTCTTTTTCTGGGATGGTCCTTCTTTGTACCTGTCCTGGCTCCAAAGATAACAGGAGTGGATGGACTAGTCTGGTACTAAAGACAGTGACTTGGGTGAGATTCATGTTATCACTCTGCTAATGGCTCAGTAAGATGCAAAGTGAGCAATAAGTTCAAGGGATAGAGAAGAAAATAGTACTTTTGGAAGCTTGATGGTGGGAGGAAGTCCTTCGTGAATGGAATGCAATCTAATGATGGTGCTTTTCAGCCTGACATTTCATCTTTCTCTGAAGAAATGCACTATGACAAAAGCCGTCCATTCCTAAGCAGGGGAGCAAGGGCTGAACTGAGAGTTTAACTAAAAAATACTGTGAAATGACTGCATATTCAATATCCGTCCTTGTTGCTGCAGGGGAATCCAGCTGTGTGTCCTGTGTGTCTCCCTGCAGAAGCAGCAACTCTTTCTAGCACTGAAGTTAAGTACAATCCCAGTGCAGTCAATTTTGTTCCTAAAATGAGTGAAAGTTCCTTAGTATGTCTCTGAAAATGCAATGGGAATTCAGAAGTGCACCGTGAGTTCTGCATTCTTTGGTAAAATCTAAACAGGCAGAGAGAAAGAGAGACAAGTGAATGCCTTGTACAGCTCAAATGATGGAAATAGGTCTGTCCTCACAAATTTGCTTTAGGTGTATGTGTAGGCAGGACAGTGACTGCGCCTGGAAGAGCTGTAACTGCTGAGCAGCCTGAGAAGTTAATCTGAATATCTGTTTATTCTGTCTGCTTGAGGAAGTTACCCTTTATGGCCATTAGTAAGCCAGGGCAACTCTGAAAGGAGCCTAAGAAATGGTTTGAAAAGCTGTGGATCCAGTGACGAGGATCCTGGACATGGGGAGAGGCAGCTGGCAGGTGGGACCTGATGAGCAGGTGAGGGCTACCCCAGAACACACCTTGGGCTATTGAAGTAGGAACTTCATTACCAAAAACTTCAGGGAGCCAAGTACTGTGTTTCAGCCAGTGTGAAGTAATTTAATACATTTTCCAATATTCTGTGAGCAGGAATAATGTAACTGTAGTGCTTTTTCTTTTATTCCTGATATTCATCACGAAGATGAAACAATGATGTTGTGACTCAGCCAACTTGAACGAGCCTGACAGTTCGTCTCTCCGATGGTTGGGACTGGATTGTGATACGGAGTAATTTACTCTCCGTTGGCTTTCAAGCCATAAGGGCTTTGGAAATGTCCCTGGTGAGGTAGGGCTGAGGGCAATTAGCAAAAGCTGGTTCTTCTCTAACTGACATAAAAAAAAAAAAGCGCTATGAGAAGCTTCTTATTCCTGGTAGAAACATAACATCGACACAAAGAAGGTGTGGGAGTGGGAAAAATGCCTCATTCCAATGTGTGTTTATCCATGATAAAGTGCTTCTATAAAAGGCATCTTGGGGCTCCAATTTTATTTCCCCTCAATGACTTCTAGGCTGGGTTTGCTTGGTTTTCAAGTCAGCAGCGGTGATACTTTTTTTCCCCTACTGCCAACTGTATAAACTTAGCTGGTTTCTGGAAATTGAGCAGTGCTTTCTCCCTCACAACTGTTTGCTCCAGTAATATCCTGCAATCAGCACATGGGAAGCATCTTTATTGGTGATACATGAGCCAGCTTAGATACCACTTCATTCCCCATCACAGTGACCTTACTGTGCTAAGAATAGTAAAAGCCTGTCCCTCTAAACAAAATCAGAAGAACTAATTTGGGCACATGCCACCTTGAGAAAGAAGGGATTGTCTTTTACTTTGACGCAGTGGTAACTGTTGACTTACCTGCTTTTTTCCTGATTCCTGCACTCTGATTTAAAGATCGCTGTGGTGGGAAGCTGATGCATCTGTGCCTATTTTGTGGTGAAGAAGGAAAGCCCCTGTATGTATGTATTTAGGTATTATTCCTCTTTTTGAAGGGCTGTGTGGAATTCCCTCTTGTACAATACAGAATCTGTAGGTTGGGAAGTGCTGTGTCCTGAAGACAGCAGCTTTGAGAGTGATCCTCAAAAGTGAGCATGCAAAGGTGGCACTAGATTTCCATTTGTGTATCTGAGATTTTGGGTGCGTGTTTGGGTCATTAACAGTCTCATGGGGAGGAGAAGGAGAAGGATTTCTTAGGGTTGTTTCTGATGCAGCTCTAAATCCATTTTGTGCTTCTGAGTGCATTTGCTCCTGATTTTGCTCTGTTTTGGTTTGAGTAAGTTCCTTACATAGAATCACAGAATGGCTTAGGATGGAAGGTCCCTCTGTTGGGCATCAGTCCAAACCTCTCCTCCAAGCAGGTCAAGTGCTGAGTTAGGTTGGAGCCTTATCCAGTTGTGTTTTGATCATCTCCAAGGCAGATTTTTACCCAGCTGAGATGGCACAGCTTCTCTGCCCCTGGCAAGTATTTGTTGGAAAGATTTCAATCCTTAAACTTGAGTTTCTCTGTCTGCAGTTTGTCACCATTGCCTCCTGTTTTGCAGTGCAGCTCTGGGTACGCAGCTCTCCCTTCTCTTAACCTGTCCCTGTTGCTCTCACTAATGCCACTGGTGTGGTCAACCCTGGTTGCTACAGGGGAACACTGCTGGTCCCTCTTCAACTTGCTGTCCACCAGGACCCCAGATCCTTTTCTGCAAAGCTGCCTCCTAACCAGCCATGATAGTTTTCAGACCCCTAATGTCTATCACCAGCCCTTTCCCTTCCAGAGCATCACAGGGGCAAGAGAAAGGGACCATGAATCCATCTGGATGAATATTAGAAAAAAAGAATGAAAAGCCTTCAGCGAGGGATCTGTCTCCGATGCTTCCTTTTGTAGCTGGAGCGATGTTTTTTCCCTCCCTTAGTGTAGAGCTGCTAAAAAATTGTACAGTATCAGTTGTAACAGCAGCATTACAATTTGCAAACATGCTATGTTAAGCAGTTAGTGCGAAGCTGCACGCCGGAGTCTGAAGGTTCCTCTGCTGATTCTGGCTGAATCCTCGCAGATGTCAGACTGTTCTTAGAGACTACGTTTTCATTAAATTAAATCTCTGCTTTTTCTGGGAAAGATCACTTTCCTCGACAGTCTGTTCCACTGATGCATAAACCCAGTGTTGGGAGAGTGCTCCTAATTTTTAGCTGGCTTTTTGTATTTCATAAATTCCATCAGTTCTTGGTAGTTTTACTGTCTTTAGTAAAGTGTTTGCATCTTTCCAATATTTAGAGGCTGCTATAAAGTCCTCAGCATAGGTTATATTTAGTCCAAGTATACGTGTAATTGGTTGATTTAATCTCCCCTTGTTAGCCAGTTCTTTCCAACACTGAAATAATTTCTTGTGCCTTTCTTTGGAGTTCCTTATCTCGTACAATTCGTTATCCTCCCTTTCTGGGCCAGGGAGTACTCTGGAGAAGCAATCACAAGTGAGCATTTCGCCTCTCATTTTTTCACCAGGACATTCACGCTGGTTATATTTCATCAGTGATTTAAGTTTTTAATTTTGCCTTTCCTGATGGAAGTGTGAGTGCAAGAGTGGTGCAACAACATCAGAAAGTCCCACAATGACCAGGGGGTGCCACAATGAATGCGGGACTTCTGGAACTGAAAGCCACGTCTATAGCTGAGGCTGAACTGGGGGAGCCAAATGCTGGCCGACTTCCTCCTGTTTTCCTCTGCTTTTTGGCAGCACGGCTTTCCCAAACTCAGCTTAACTAACATCAAGGACCCGCAGAGATAAATCCTACAGACTGGCAAGGGGGATGGGCATAGGAGGGTCACAGATTTGCCTCCCTCTTCAGTGAGGAGATGCTTAATGCATGTATCCGGTAGGCTTTTCTGAGCGGGAGGTGTTCAAGGAACTTTCTTTTACCGAGGCAAACGAACACAGTCCTCAGTGACAATAGTGATGGAATGAGATGGGATGGGTGCCGAGTGATGAGGGTAGAAGATTTTGAGATTGATTAATTCAGAAGCCATTCAAAATCCCTGGGGCTCTGAGAGATCGCACAGGAGCTGGTGGATAATGTGCCACCAACTCCAGTATCACTGCTGGTACTCGTGGCAGTGCTCGGGGTGCCCTGGGGGGCCTTGGGCTGCCTTAGCCCTCGTGTGCATGATCTCAGTCACAGGCACAACTGGTACGACCCAAAAGAGACCCTATTGTTGGGAGCAACACTGTAGGGGCTGAATCGGGCTGGCTCAGCCCTTCTTTTCCTGTTTATTTCAAGCAAGTTGGCAAAACGCTGTGAACCACATACCTGCGTTTCCAAACTGAAGTTCCAGGAGAAGAGGATGTTTTTATCGAGGAGGAGACAGAGGGGAGAGAGGGCTGCTTTGCCCTCCTTTCCTAATTTCACAGCAGAGACGGCGAGATGGAGACGGCCCCGTGGGGGGGGAACCGCGGTTCCCGAGCTCCCCCCAGAGGCACGCCGGCATCCCGCTCCCTGCCCGCACCGGCAGCCTCTCAAAGCCTCTTTTTCTTATTTTTTCCACCTCTTTTTCCTTTATTTCTCTCCCCAATAAAGCCATAGGAAAGTAAGGATTTTCTGATCTTCAGCACAAATGTGACCCCTCCTCCATTTCCTTTCTCTATGGGTGCTTTTTAGAATATTTTTAAATTATTTTGGGTTTTATTTGCAGAATAAGGTGTCCATTACCACCTACAGTGCAAAAAAACCTTCAGCCCCAGGTACTTTCTGGTCAACCAGTTGCTAAACCTGTTGTGGACTCTGGGATAACAGGGTAAAAACCCAACTAAACAAAAACCAAAACACAAAACAGGAAAGGGAATAAAACCCCTCAAACGGTACCTTAAACAATTTTATCTGCTTTATTTTTGGTATCGGCTTTTGTAGGAGAAGCTTCAGGTTAAAAGAGATTTGCCAGTCGCTGAGAGTGTACAGACTCTTGGCATTTAGGCTGTGTGGTTTAGTACAGGCCAACACTGGAGGGAGGGTATAGAAGGCAGGGGGGACACTTGTGCTTAGTCCTTCTGTGCATCCTCATGTTGGATGTTCTTATTAGCTCTGGATTCCTGGCCAAACCAAACACCCACTTTTTGGGAGTACATTCTCATGTTTCTAGGTAACGCTTATTTCTGGCTGAGTTGTTAGGATTTCTGCAGGTTTGAGGGATGTGATTGATTAAGCCTGTGTTTTTCTTCTGGTTTTGCTGGGGACTTTTGGATCAATTCCTCCTACCATCCCACTCCTCTTCCCTTCTTTCCCAAAAGGGTGGGTTATTTTGACAAAGAAAAGTGATCTGCAGAGAATAGCAACATCAGTTGCACGGCAGTGTGGGGACTGTAGGGTCAACCTCGAGGGTATTTTTGGGCAGCCCAGTGGGTGCTGTGAGGAGAGGGGTGATACAGCCACTAAACCTGACATTTGTAGGGGCCCTTCAAATTGCATGGGTTTCATGTGAGGGATTACAGGAGGTGGTGTTAATCCATTGTCAGAACTCATCTCCCAAGCCTGTGTCACTGTGTTTGGTTAACATTACAGTGACATTTGGGTGGTGTCATTGGCCTTGCTGGGATGAAAGAGAAGACAGAAGTCTTCATGTTGTCAGCAAGGCCTTGGCCGAGTCCTGGTACGTCAGTGAACAGAAAGCAAAGTGCAGCTGGGGAGCTGTGGGGGTGCCAATTTATTTGTAAAGAGTTCCCATTTCAGAATGGTGGCATTTTTCTTTCTCAGCTTCTATTTGCTTTGCCGTAGACAGTCTTGCCTCCTTTATAATGCATTATGTATTCAGCTGGGACGTGCACAGACTCACGGATTCTCTATTGGATTTGTTTTTGGCACCTGGGCTAGATTTTTACAATGGACTGTGTACTTACCAAGGTTCATTTGCTGGTATTTCCCTCTCCATTTTATGCAGTCTAACTGTACCTGTCCTGCTTGAGCATAGGCTTGAAGCCTCTCACCCGATGCGGTTCAAATCACTTAAATGCTTTTAATAGGCAGGGAGTAGCATTTGGGGTGGTTTCTTCTTGTCCAGTCAGGAGTTGCTTCACTTGATAGTAAACTGATTTATTCTAGATTTGAGGCAGAGTGGGAGCCAGCGTGAGCCCATTTAGGAAGTCTGAGCTCAGGCTCTGCTGAGTAACCCTGTCAGTGAAGATGTTCTCAGGACACTTGCATGTTTCACGTGGCAAGCTGATATTTTCTGGTGGAGACTGCTCTATGCTGTGTGTGTCACCCAAGGCAAATCTCCAAGATGCTCTCAGGAGGTTCTTGATCAGCATGAGAGGATAGAGTAGGCACATTGTGTTTTTCTAATCAGTGGGAGTTATGCAGGAATTTTGAGTGCTGGGCCGTGTTCTTCAGCCACTGCATTTGATGTCAGTTCAGCCCCCCTGAAGGCTGTGCCCTGGGGTCACTGCAGCTACTGCACAGCAGAATAATACTGGTGGACATCAGAGAGGCTTTGACATCTGTTACAATGAAACATCTACTGGAGCAGAACAGATCTGAAATTGGCTGGTCTGGCATTTCTTCCCAACAAACCCACCTCCTTCTCTGTAACCATGGAGCTCAGTGGGGATGGAGTTGGAGTGCCTCTCTGTTTCTTCTTTAAAGTATATTTTCTAAATTTTTGGTAAACGATAAAAAATTAACAGACTTTCAGGCAATGACATGTAAACAAGAAATAAATAGGTTGTGGTGAAGATATCCAAATACCATAAGCAGCAACGCTGTGTTAGATTAAAAGGACACCGATGCCATGTAAAACCTTCTCAGTATGTGTGGATCTCATTCATGATAATATATTACCTTCAAAAGATGCTGCTTGTTAGCCAGTATCTAGTTAAACTTGGCCTGTTTAATGACTATGGAAAAATAAAAACTCTTGTACCTCATTGCATGTGTAAGTACAAATCAGATTTTATTCCGGTTAAAAGATGTTTAATAGAACAGGATAAGAAAATGATGCTTTTATGCTTTTCATCTTGAAGACTATAAAAAGCATAAAACACTGTGAAAAATACATGTTTTAAATAGATACACTGCTTCTAACTCAAGGAGGTTTTAGTACAAGAATCATGAGAAAATATATGTTGAAACACTTCTTTTAAGTATGTACTAAAAAACCTGTTCAAGATGACCAAAGAATTCCATAGGAATGATGCAGAATTAGGCATCTATTGATATTTTGTTAGGATAATGATTTTTTTAAACTTTACAGACAATAAAGTTTCAATAAAAGAAAGCAAAATTGAAGAACAACAGTGACATTCACATTCTGATGGAATTGACTTAAATAATCAATTCCCTTGTCTGAATCATTCAACTTTTCATCAACAGATTCATTTTTCTTCTTTTTCTCCTTTGATTTGACTATTCAGAAGTGCCACTACTTTATCATAATCATAAGAGACCATTTTAGTATCATCAGCAAAACGATGTTTGGTGGGAAGAGGAAATTAAATAGTGAATCCTAGCAAAGACAAACAAAGAGGTTTGATTTTTTTTTTTCTGATTTTTTTTTCCTTCAAGTAAGGGTGCTACTACAACCTTAGGTGAAAATTATGAGATGTTTGAAATTGAAACCAATCTTGCAGTTTTCTCTTTCAATTAGGAGTATCACTGAGTCATGTTCTAACTTCCCCCAAGTTCTCAGTAGGAACCAGCCCCACACATGGGATCAGTAGTCCTGGAAGTACCCGCACTGACACAGAATCTTAGAATAAACTCATAGAGTGTCTCAAATATGAATGGACTCATAAATGCCATTGAGTCCAACTCCTCGCTCCTCTCAGGACTATCTAAAATGAAACCATGAGAAAGATCATTGTCCAGGCACTCCTTGAACTCTGACAGGTTGGTGCCATGACCACTTCCGTGGGAATCCTGTTCCATGACTGACCATGCTGTCCATGAAGAACGTTTTGGCTGCCAGGACACACTGCTGACTCACATTCAATTTGTCACCAGCCCAAATCTCTTTTTGCAGAGCTGCTCCCCAGCCTCTCATCCCCCAATTTATATTTATAATAATAATTGTTTCTTGCACAAATGGGTGATTAATGCATTGTTACCTTATCATCTTCATTTTTGGCACTACTGTCAAGCTCAGGAAGCCTCTCAGGCCTTACAGCTGCATCCCATGGAGTCCTCTCTCAGGACTGTAGGACCAGGAAAGGAGACTGGGGGCAGCCACAGCTGCTCTGTGCTTCAGTAAATCTGTCCCTCCCTATAAAAAGAGCCTCCTGTACCTGCAGCAAAATTAAACTTGTGCTCAAAATCTGGAAGGAGGGGGTTTCTCCTGGAAGCCATTTGAGATGTCAGAGAACTGCCAGAGTAGCCACGCTCATGTTGTCCTGCCTTTATCTTTCTCTCTAGAAACATTTAGACGGACAGACAAACCTCCCTGAAAGGTCAGTCTCTGACCTGACAATCCGGTTCAGTGGGTAGATTTGGGTTGGAAGTCCTCTTAGTTTTGCTCCTTTTCTCCTTTGTTTTGTTGGGTCATTCTAGACAACTGGCTTAAAACTGCTGCCTCTCTTTCCTTCTCTAGCTGTGACAGTAGCCACTGCCTGCCTTCCTGAATCTTTGCTGAGGATTGTTAATGGTGGGAGTGAAGAAATACCTCCACAGGTGCTAATTGTTAACTTAAGTGACGAAATGCTGTTGTGTACAATAACCGTGCACAATAATTTTGCATTTTGATGAATTGGCCAGTGGCAAAATCAGCTGATGTTCAGAACAATTCACTCCAAGGCCCTGCTTAGCTGGGTTTATCAGCCACTGAGTTATGAGCCTGGTGTGTTGTTATGGGTTGCATAGTGAAACCATCAACTCTGCACCAGCAAAGCCTCTGTTAGCAAGGCAGGCTGGGTGAGAGGCTGTGAGCTGCAGCCAAGCCCAATTACCACGCGAGAACGCCTCTCCTGTTCCAAGCCTGCCAACCATTTCCTTTGCATATTAACGACATTTATTCTATTGAAGTGGCTTTGCCATCATGTCCCCGGCTCCCATTCCTCTGGCTGCATGGCTGCAAGCAGTGGCAGGCACGGGCAGAGGTTGTTCCAGTTTGAAGGTGGGATTAATTGTCCTTTGAAGACAGGGCAGGGGGTTGGGATTTGGGGTTTTGACCATATTCACGGGTTTGGCTGCACTCAGCAGCACCAACCACCTCTGTCATTTGCCTCAGATGGGAGTAGCAAAGCTGGTCTGTTGCCATTTCCCCCAAAACTTTTTTTCTTACTGCCATATTCCCCAGCTTTCTGCACAGTGCTCTCTGGAAGAACTCCAGCTTGGCTCCTGACCAGAGGAACCTGCACAGTCGGGTTTCTCTGTTCCAGCCTTTTCAAGCCACTGTGAGGTGACCCCTGTGATGGGGCTTCCTGAGTCTCAGCCCTCTGGCTGCTGGTACAAAAGAGGGGATTAGGCCCACATCTGATCCCCCCTGGTAATCTGAGGCCAGACATGGTCTGTTCTTTCAGGAACAGTTGCTGTAAAGATTTTAAGGATGTTGTCACAGCTACACTCACGGGCAAATGGAACAGTTTGTCTGCTTCAGGCTGTGAAGATTTAATTGAGCTCCAAGGGAAGGCTCGAAGCTGAATTAAATCTTTTGCTGATGGAGAGCAAGGTCTGCCATAAAGAAATTCTCCTGATCCTTGTCTTCCCTGAGTGCTGCCATACCGACCCAGGACCATCAGTGACACAGTCCAGGCAGAGTTAGTGCTGAGAAAGGGGCTGTTTACCCGCATGGAGTTACTTCCCACAACCAAATAAATTATTTTATTCTCCTTTCAGCATGTGTAGAAGACTTTCAGAGCAACTGAATGCCATTTTTTAATTGCTGATGCTCTGTAACCAGAGATAGTGAGATTTTGCAGGCTCTCAGTTGAAATGTCGTAGTAATTGTTCCTTGTACTCGTGTACGAAGAAACATCCTATGTGGGAGAGGCAGACCAGGAGAGAATAGTTTATGTGTTTTCCTTAATAATGTAAATATGACACATGTATTCATTTTGGAGCAGATTGTGGAGACCTGTAGTAGGACTCTATGGGTTTTACTCCTGGATTTTACTCTTGAAAAAATAAATTCTCCAACTCTAGCATGTTTTGGGTCTCAGGCCATTTTTTCAGCCTCCTTACTGCCAGAGGTGGCTGGTTAGTCCAACTCTGTAAGGATTACACTTGGAGATCCTAAGGCACAAATCTTGTGCTGGTTGCTTGGAATTAATTCCCCTGGATTTCTGCACAGCAAACACCCTTTAAAATGACTTTTAGAAAATGCCTTCAGCCCTGTGGTTCCGTTGGTGGGTTTGACAAAGACATCCTCAGCAGCCAGGAGTCCATGGTGGAACATGGGTTTGTGGGATCCTCAGGAGACAGACAGATTTAGTCCTGAGCCTCAGAGGTTCCATGACATCTTCAGGAATATGTCAAACAGGGCTTCCATGGAAGAAAATATTTATGCAGACTTTTATCTGCTGCCTTGGGTTTGTCTGTGCTTTGAGGTCAGGAGAATTTGGGTTGTTCTGTGAAACAGTATGCTTTTGTTTAGGATCTGCGTTTTTTTCCCATGAAAAAAGAAATACTGAGAATCTCTTAAAACCTTGAGAGGGTCATATGTCTGACTAAGGGGTAGAACTACAGGATATTGGTGTGCCTCAAACTTTTGGGACTATGTGAAGTGTCACATTTTGTTGCTTGCCATAGAGAGGTGCTTGCTGAGAAGATATTTCTGCAATATAACACATTATTTTCATGGATTTCACAAGAATTCAGGGGGGTCTCCTGCTATCAGATCAGTTCATTAACGTGCCCCCAGACTTCATTGTTCTAGACTTCATGTATTTTTCACAGATCCTCTCTTCTTGCAATGTGCCTGAACACATTTTTATTCAGAGGTAACCAACCTGGGACCAACACTGAGGTGTCAGACGTGTTTAAACTAGAGAAGAGTTATTACAGAATTTAACCTTGAACTGCCTGGGGTTACAGGAAAGCACAGAACAAACCATGAATTATGGGGAAATAGATGTCAGGTGAGTGACAGGTAATATTCTTGGAGGCTTTAGGATTCCAGGAAAAAGGGAAATGTGAAATGCATGGTGAGACAAAATTAGAGACCCTTCAGAGACACTAATAAATCTGATGGGTGTTGATTAGTACAAGGTTTGTGAGCAGCTTGCTATCTTTTGTGCAATCGAGAGAGAATTCTTTCTGTCAGTGCATGGCAACCTGGTTCTCACCTTGTATCATGATTTTCACAGGCACAAAAGGTGGTATAAATCATAGAGCTGATTTGTTTTAACAGCATTTTACCAATGTTCTGGACAGACAAAAATGAAAACAGCAATCATGGCAGCTATACTGGTTTTTCTCTGTGACTGGGATTTCATTGCCCTGTTCTAGGTCTTAATTCTTTTGGATTTCTCTGACATGACAAAATGAGAGGAGTCTGAACTAGACACAGCTTCATCCATACCAAAACTTGAACTAAATCCAGTGCAAAACTGAACAGATTGGTGCCTGTGACTGAAGCTTGTGGATGCCTCACCCCTTCTTGTGCTGAAAGGGCTCTGGGAAGGGTTTGCCTCTCCTGTGGGAGATCCAGTATCCTGTTGTGCTGTAATCCCTCCTGGTGCTTTTGGTATCACGTCAAACAACTCTGCATGGAGATGGTTGCTGGAGCTGAGGCTCTCTGTGACCTTGGAGAGGTTAATCCTCATGTGTGCTAACGTGAAAGCAGCATCCAGTCCATATGTTCAGCCTCGCGTGTGGCTCCGGGAAGTGCCTTGGGTGGGTTCAGTATTGAAGTCAGATCTGTGCCTCCTTGGGTAGAGGGAAGCTTGCCAGGATCTGGAGGGGGAAATGTTAGCTCATGTTCCTGAAAGCAAGGACAGTCATGATTTTTCCTCCTCCCACCTAGGTTATGCACTTGGAAAACCTTAGGACTTTTCTGTTTATCTTTGTTTAATGAGCAAAGGGAAAGATTGATTTTGATTTAAATGTCAGATGACAGAATTATAGACTTGCCAACATCTTGGGTGCCCTTTTGTTTAAAAGAAGTATCTGTGCAAGAATTGGTACCCACAACAAAGCCAAGGTCTCAGACAGCAAAATTTAACTGACTCTAAGAAACTGGGAATTGCAAAGCACGAGGATGCCTGAATCTGCCTCAAAAGCTTCAGCTTCTCTTGAAGCTGCAGGATAGGGGCAACAGAATTTTCTAATCCTCTGACTCACATGCCTAATTGTTCTGCAAAGCCTGTGAGCCACAGGATGTATCATTGTCTCTGAGAGATGAGGGGATGGGAAGATTCAGGAATAGTTTACAGTGGGAGATGATGGTGGTTTCTTAGGGGTCAGTTGATCATTTGGCCCTGCTGGGTAATCAGATGGGGCTGATCTTGAATCCTGGGTAGTTTTAGGGGTCCTGTGTCCATTTTTGGTCTTCCCAGTACAAGAGAGACACAGACATACTGGAGAGAGTCCAGGGAAAGACCACAAGGGTGATTAAGGGACTGAAGCTTCCCTCCTATGAGAAAAAGCTGAGAAAGCTGGGAGCTCAGGGAGAATCTCATAATGTGTAAAAATACCTGAAGGGAGGATACAGAGATGACAGATCCAGGTGCTTTTCAGTGGTGCCCAGTGACAGGACCATAGGAGGGTCTATCTGAACATCAGGAAATACTTTTTTTACTGTGATGCTAAGTGCTGGCAGGGTGGTTGTGGAGTCTCCATCCTTGGAGATGTTCAAAAGCCATCTGGACCTGGTCCTTGGCAGCTGGCTCTGGGTGGTCCTGTGAGGGGGGGAGGCAGGATGACCTGAAGAGGTCCCTTCCCACCTCAGCCATTCTATGATTCTTTGTAAAACTAAGGATTCTCTTTACCAAAAGGAACTACATCCATCTAACCACAGGTGTATGACCACGCCAGTATTCTTCTGTACAAGAAGTCTCTAGTAGAGGATATCGCAGGTTCCAGAGCTCCACATGGAAACATGAAGCTAGTCCAGACTACAAGATGAGGATGTGCAGGCTGGAGATGAGCTACAGGCTCTGTGAAGTGACATTTCACTGTGCTTTGCTCCTCTAAATGGGCTTTGACAGAGGAAGTTCCCTGCAGTGAGGGGACCTGGCAGCACCTCAGGTTGGGTAGTGGCAATGTCCTCAGCCGAGGGGTGAAGCTGCAGACTCTCAACCTCCATCCCAGGTGGACTTGCTGGGAGCTTTGCAGCGTACCCAAAATAGCAGCACAACACATCTGACTCATTTTCTGCACCACTGAAACAGCGCTGTGCAGCGTTGCAGTTGACCCAGCAGTGGCTTAATAATATCTGCAATTCCAGTGATGTCTCCTGGAGAGGTCTGAACTACTGACACCATGTAGTGCAGTGGAATAATGGGAAATGAGTTTTGATGGGAGGGAGGGTAACAGTAAAGACAAAAGTCACTTCTAGATCAAGAGGTTAATACAGGCCAGGCCAGTGAAGTGTTGCTGGTGGAGGTGCTGACAGGCCATGGAAAATTTACAAGCTGACATCCTGAGCCACTGTCAGACTGCAAAACATTGACCTCAATCCTCTGAGCCTGTCATGCTGTGGCCAGGCAGGGGACACTGAGTCTCTGCAGAAGATGAGGTTGGGTGCTGATGGTCAGTCAGCTTTCCCTGCAGTGTTCTTCTAGGATCTGCTGATCTCTGCATCGCATTCGGTGTCATCCCAAATGTGTCTGGGTGTCTGATCTGTTTGCTCTGAAAATGCACAGCCGAGGCCTCACTGGACGGCTGTCAGGAGGTGGGGTTTGGCTGGTCTCTATGCAGGACTGGCTGAGCTGTGGGCTTCACTGAAAACATGAAGAATGCATCTAATCTTAAAAGGTCCTTAATCTGTCCAATTTCACATCAGGCAGGGGTCTGTTTGGCATAGCAGGGGCCTTGTAACTGCTCAGCATTTCATTCTCTTCATTCATGCTTTTCCTTGTTCATGAAACTGCTGAGATTGCTTCTTTTTGTCTGAAGGAATATTCTAGCTTTTCTTGATTAGGTGAATACTAACTTAAAGTGTTCAAAAATTCTTGTGAGGATACAGATTTTATACCGTGTGTCTTGTCTAAGCCCTGGGTGACATGCCCAATGGAAAACTGGGAGTCTCCCAGCATCTCAGTCCCAAAGAGGAAAGGCTGGTTGTAAAATCAGGCTAAAACTTAGCTCAGCTGTGTCTTCCTCTCAGTTCAGATCCTGACTTGTCCTGATGGTTGTAGAAGCACTTTCCTTCCCCTCCAAAGCAGCTCACTGTCTCCGTGGTGTCAGAAGGTCTGGTTGCCTGGTATTTATAGAAACTGGAAGTCCTCCAGTGAAAGGCTGGGTGCTATTTCTCTCCTTTAAGAACCCACCATCCTGTGTGAGCTGTAACCCCTGTGACAACTGTATGTCAGTCTTAATTTAAACCTAATCTGATTTAAATTTGCTTATACAAAAGCAGAGAGAGAGAGATGAGGAGAGCTAACCCCCNNNACTTAGATTTCCAGTTTGAAGACAGTGTAAGTAATAAAGAGTAAAATCTGAGCAGGGTCTTCAGAGCTTGGCCCCTGGGCAGCTCTTTTCTCCCCCAAAGGATGAAAGTAGCAGTAATGGGAGTTCCTTGTCTCACATCTCTGGGCCCACCTCTTCCTTTGCTCTTGGACACACAGGTTGTTCCCACCTCTCTGAGATCCAGCCCTCTCCACCATGCACTGTCTCACCTGTGCACCAGTGAGCCAGGATACAAAACCCCAAATCCAGGTGATGCTTTGGGGCCAAAGCTGGCAACTTAAACTCGTCAGGACTGAGAATTTGGTGTCCTTCAACTGTGTGCAAGGCACTAGCACTGGAGATTTGGGCCATGCTGCCTGGCAGAAGGGTAAATGTGTGAAGATACAGCCCAAGCCAGCTGGGGTCTGATGAGTGGTCTCCAGCCCTTGTAATGGTCAGGCAGCTGTTTGTCTTGTAAAAGATGGAGCATCTGCTTGCAGGGTAAATCAGATGGCTCATTGTGAGGTATCCAGCTGAAAGGTTTCCTAATACATGCTGATTGAGTATCAGCTAATAAAAGCGTGGATTGTATGGCTACCATTGAACTGTGTGACCAGAAACCTCAAGGATTTTACTGCTGGAAGTCAGGGGAAAACTTGGGTACATAAAATGGCAATAACTCAGAGCCTGAAAGGTTTTTAGATTTAATGGGGCAGTGAACAGCATGGAAACAGGACCAAGTATTTCCCTTTCTTCCATATTTCTTTCTCTCCCCCTCTCCCTTCAGCTTTCATGCTTTGCCATAAGGGAGTACTGAGGGAGGCTGCACAACATCAGTTTTCCTAAGATGAAGTCCCTAACTGTTGTGTTTTGTTCCATTCTGCAGCCACAAAATTTACGATAACAATAAATCGAAGGAGGTAATATGGTCCCCAATTTATTGGTGAATTCATGTATAAAAATGAATGTGAAATACAGCCTTCCTGCTGCTGACTTGGAGTGTTGTTGCAAGGCAGCCAGAAACTATAGATCCCTTTTCCATTGCAGTGGGGACCCCTCCTACTGGCTTCATTCATGCAGAGGTGATCAGGCCTCTCACAAAGCTTTGTGGGCTTCCAAGAGATGCATCATTTTCAAATTAATTTCCTGCTTGGATTAATAAACAGTTGATTCATCTCCTTCTTCCCAGTTACAGGCTGGTTGTGGTGACTCTAAATACTAGACCGTCAAGGTGAAAGGTAGGCAGTCACGGGCAATACACAGACTGCAGAGGAGTTCAATTACTTGTTTGCATCAATCTTTGCTCCAAAGCTGTGTTCATATTGGGAAGGGTTTGGGTGACAGGGTGAGAAGGGATGTGTGGGAGGGAATCCCTTTCCTCTTCTGAGTTTTAATTTCTGAGTGTCATTGAACTATTCCCACAAGCAAAGCTCTGTGAGCCAGAGTGTTTCTGACACAGTGTCTCCCCTGTGAATGCACCACATCAGAGCAACTAAAAAACTTTCCTGACATTGGGGTTGCAGGTAATCCAGGATCCCATTTTGGAGAATTTTTCCTTCTTTGCTCATGCTTTGCCAATAGGATAATTAGAGGGGGATGGCGACGGAGAGACTGAGAAAGGAAGCCAAAATCAATATGGCACTGGAACAAACTGGGATTTTAAGGCTGCTTCACAGTAGGGAACACATCATGGGCTCTTCTCTCTTGTACCCTGGTGAAGTTGGCTGGGTGCAGCTTTGGTTCCTAAGGAGCAGGTCCCAGAAAAGAGGCATTGATCAGGGCAATGGGGAAAATCGAGGTGTTCTGAATGAGCTGAGCAGTTCCATATTACACGGGAAATACACAAGCATGCATCAAAAGCAGCTGGAGAAACAGAGTAATGCCGCAGTTAAAATACTGGGCTCAGGGTTTTGTGACTGAGCTTTTGACTGGGCTATGCTTTGCTTAGTTCACTGAAATATTGTTTGCAAGTATACTGACAGCCCCAAAGGATTTGCGAAGATATCATTCAGTCTCCAAACTACAGTGATGATAAACCAATTTATCATTGATCAATGATTTTCCACTGTACTTTGTGGCTTCTCTAATAAAACAGTTACAAAAGATTGTGGACACTGGGAACCAGCCATTAAAATTGAAGAGTCAAAGGAAATTATTTGCAAATATCTTAAGGTCTATTTTCCAAGTGCTTATAAAAAAATCAGTACCTTTAAAGAAAATCAGGATGGTTCCCAAACATTCTGCTAACCAAAATGGGGCTTTATTCATAATAAATACTATTTATGATGAACAATTTGACTAGGGAGAACTGGAGAGACGCCAATGTATGCATCTATTTAATACAAACTATGGGTGATCCAAAGAATTATAGACTTCTCAGACTTATTTCAGTTTCTGAAAGAATAACTGAGAAATTAATTAAAGAACAGGCAGTAAAACACCAGGGCAAATATAAGTTGAAAGTAGCAAAACTCCATGGATTTTAGGGGTAAAATCACCCATGCTTTCATTCACATTTTCTAGTCAAGGTAGGAATTACTCCTTTCACTGACATTTCTGTATCTGCTAAGATCATGAACAGAGATGTGGGCTTTCCCTCGGTGTAAGGAGAGCTTAGCACATTGCCACCTAATCTTTGGTGATGTCTTAGAAGGCTGCAGCACCTGAATGCAAATAATGTTATGTGTCTGATGTTAATAACCCCTCAATTTCTTTGGGAAGATTAAGAGTGGAGCAGATAATGGCAAATACAGTTAATTTAGATTTTCAAGATGTTTTTGAAAAAATGCATTACACGAAGCTATTAATGGGATTTTGTGAGTATAGAGGAAGAAGGAAGGCAGAGGCATAGCTTCAGCAGTAGTGAAGAGGAGGGACAGAAAGACAAGGGCCAAGAGTTCAATTATCAGCCTGGGAAGAGGTTAATAACAAGTTCCACCCAGAATCAGGTTCGTGAAGATTTGCGAGGAATAAAAGCAACTCCATAAAGGCCTAATAAACCATAAAAATTGCCAACACAAATTTCAGTATAACCAAGCACAAGGCAGTGCTGCTCAAAAGGACTGATTTAAAGGTTTCATACACACTGATGATTTCTGCATTCAATTTAACCCTCTAGGCACAGGGGCATAACAGCCAGTGACTGAGAGAAGGGATTCAGGCAGCACACAGAAGGGCTTGCAGCAGTGAAAAGCCTGCTCAGCCAAGTTAAGGAGTGAGTGGAGGAAGCTGTGTCCAATAATAATGATGTGTCTAATAATAATCCGATGAACTAATGCTTCATCTGTGCCACCTGCTGTATTGAGTCCAATCACCCTTTTGTTGAGAACAGGAATGGTAGAATCAAGAAATCATGAAATTGTTAAGGTTGGAAAAAGACCTTTGAGAGCACTGAGTCCAACCATTAACCCAATACTGCCAAGTCCCAACACTAAGTCATGTCCCCAGTTCCTGCATCTACACGTCTTTTAAATTCCTCCAGGGATGGTGACTCAACCACTTCCCTGGGCAGACTCTTCCAATGCCTGACCACACTTTCAGTGAAGAAATGTTTCCTAATACCCAAACCAAACACCCCATGGTGCAGCTCAAGGCCACTTCCTCTTGTCCTGTCACTTGTTAGTTGGAAGAAGAGACCAACCCCTACCTGGCTACAACTTCCTGTCAGGGAATTGCAGAGAGTGAGAAGCTCCTTCCTGAGCCTCCTTTTCTCCAGGCTGAGCCCTGCCAGCTCCCTCAGCTGCTCCTCATCAGCCTTGTGCTCCAGCCCCTTCCCTTCTCTGGACATGTTCCCGCACCTCAATGTCTGTCTTGTTGTGAGGGGCCCATAACTGCACACAGCACTCGAGGGGTGGCCTCCACAGTGCCCAGCACAGAGGGACAGTCACCGCCCTGCTCCTGCTGGCCACACCATGGCTGACACAGAAGGCCAGGAGCCCATTGGCATTTTTGCCCACCTGGGCACACGCCGGCCTATGTTCAGCCCCTGCTGACCTTTTTCTTCTGGGCAGCTTTCCAGCCACTCTGCCCTCAGCCTGGAGCACTGCAGGACCTTGTTGGGACACGAGGGCAGGACCCAGCCCTTGGTCTTCTTGAACATCACCCCGCTGGCCTCACACCGTCCATCCAGCCTGTCCACATCCCCCTCCAGAACCTTCCTACCCTCCAGCACATTGACACTCCTGTCCAGCTGGGTGCCATCTGTGAACTTATTGCAGGTGCCCTCGATGCCCTCATCCAGATCACCAATAAAGATATTAAACAAGACTGGCCCCAGCACTGATCCTTGGGGTCCAGGAACCAATAGTGGCTGCCAACTGGATGTAACACCATTCACCATAATTCTCTGGGCTTGACCACCCAGGCAGATTTTTACCCAGTGAAGACTATGTCCATCCAAGCCATGAGAATTCAGTTTTTGCAGGACTGTGCTGTGGGAAATGGTGTCAAAGGCTTTACTAAAGTCCACGTAGACACATCCACAGCCCTTCCCTCAGTCACCAGGAGGTCGCCTGGTCATAGAAAGAGATCAGGTTGGTCAAGCAGGACCTGTCTTTCATAAACCCGCGCTGGCTGGGCCTGATCATGTCAGATGATGGCACTCCAGATAGACTTCTCCATAATCTTCCCTGGCACTGAGGTCAGGTTGACAGGCCTGACATTCCCTGGATCCTGCTTCTGACCCTTCTCATAAATGGGCATCACATTTGCTAACCTCCAGCAAGCTGGGATCTATCCAGTTAGCCGGGATTGCTGGTAAATGATTAAAAGTTATGGGTAGTGCAAATAGGAAAAAAATTACAGTGAACTGCAACGTATAGTTTTTCTGTACAGTGTAAAGGGAAAATTTTGCAATTTAATCCATAGGGAAAGAAGATAAGTTAGAAATTACATATTTTACAGGATTAATACTCAAAGGCAAGAGCTTGTCTGCCACTCTCCATTTTTGCTTTTAGTATTTTAATCCTTTTTATGAAGTGATGAGTACAGAGAACAAAGACAGCTAAAGGCAGTTTGTTTCAGAGAGTAGAAGTGTTCAGAGGCTGCATGACAGAGGCTGCATTTTGCGTTTGTGGACCTCAGTGGGGAAGCGTTTCTTGGCAGCAGCTGTAAACTTTTGTAATGTATGCTTATGTATATATATATTTACATTAAGGATTTAGTACTTTTCAGGATTTTAGTACTCTAAAAAAAAAAAATGTCTTGAACTGTGATCATAGGTACATACTGATCTCAAACTGGGAATGGAAAGGGATGTCATGCCGTGGAAATACCACCCTGCTTACAGGTGCTCCTCTACACAAAATCCCTTTCACACTGCAGGAATTGTAACATGGGTTGTCTCCTTCCAAACTGCACAGGGCTCAGATCTGTTGGCAGTTTGGGGCTCTAGGTCAGGCTATCTAGAAGCTGCCCACTATGGTCCCAGACCAATCTGAAATGCTTGGGCAGGGTGTGAGGCTTTGCCTGTCTGGAACTGCAGATTTCATTCAGTCTCAAGCAGTTTTTGAGCTCATTTGAAGCTGGGAATGAAATATGGGCAGGTCTGTTTATCCCAGCTCTTGGGCAGCAAAGCTCCAGATCTGTTTTTTCTGAAAAAGTGCGAAGTGAAATCCCTGCAAAGCTGAAGAGCGCCATGAGAAATTGCCTGTGACCTGACACTCTGGGTATGATGGCGCAGGCTGGGGTGTTGCTGTGCACACACACGTGCTGGTCTAGGAGGGATAGCAAGCTCCAGGCAGCTGTGAGGTGCTTGCTGATGGGTAGGGCTATTGCTGTGAGCAAGATGTCAGTGCCCTGTGCCATCAGTGGGGGATCAGCTGCTGGAGAACTGAACATGTGCTCTCTAAACTTCTCTTTTTTCTTGAAGTCACTTGATGTGCCTGTTAAGGTGTGACCACCTGAATCACCTGATCTGCCTATTTTGCCCATAATAGTGCTTTCTGCCCAGCCTTGCACTAATTGGAGTCTTCCAGCTGGTGCTGAGAAGTCACCTGCTGTCCTCTTGCCTCACCCCCTTTTTCCACAGCCTTCTTACTGGCAGAGGTAGCAAACAGGACAAAGAAGACCTATCTGGATGCTAAAATAAGCACTTATGTCACTGATCAAATGTGACACAGGGATCACATCTCCCTTTTGAGGGAGGCAAGGGAAGTGCTCCAGCCTTCAATTATCCGTGGGGAGCTGAGGCACAGAAAATTTCCTGGTCACACCATGAAGAAATTCAATGGCAGCAACCGATTCCAGCTTTCCTGGAGCCCAGCCCTGGCTGTAAAGCAGAAGCCTGACCCTTCAAAGAGGCTGTTCTTTCCCCTCCTGCCTGTTTGTCAGTGTGTCTCATTGCATCATGCTTTGCATTAACATCCACGTGCTGTGGACAGGTCAGGTGTTTCTGGAGTGCTCTGTGGGGAATACGCCTCACTTCAGGGCTTTTATGCAAATTCATATCAGCAGTGATCCAAAAATAGTAATCCTTAATCACGGGTAATTTCTAAAATGAATCAAGCACATTCTTTTCCAATGAATGATTCTCTTAGTAATGATAAGGACTTTCTAATGTCCCTACAATATGTTTTTAAAAGGCATCAGTCTCTCCTTTTAATAAATCCCCTTTGGAAATATTGTGTGTAATTTGAAAACCTTAGGAAAAAAGGAGAGTCTGGTCGAAAGCAGTCACTGCTCTTCAGCCTTAATCACATCAAGATGGTTTTTATCTGCAGATTGAACTTGTGTGTGTGCATGTGTGGCTCAGACCTTTCCTTAGGCATGCACTGACTTGATAAGCTGTAATGACCATGTCAGTGACCCACGGATGATGGGTCGCTGGCAGATGGGGCATTTTGAAACTGCACCTCTCCATCCATTCTGCTGCACCTTTGGGGGGTTTCTGGGGCAGCCACAGGAGCTGGCCAGGAAGCAGTGATTTTGTACCCACCACAGAGCACCCTGGAAACACCTTGGGCAGTGACTTTCAGCACACCCTTGGCCTTTGAACTACTCTGAAGGACAGCTCTAAACTGCAGGAATTTGTGCAAAACCAGAAAGCTAGGGGAGGTAGTTTTGGACTACATTGCCTTGCAGTGGTATTTCTTTGCTAACTGGGGATAAAGCTGCTCTGGACCTACTGAGTAAGCCTAGAAGCAAATGGAAGAGCACAGTCTGTCCTAGAGGCACTGTGTAGAGGCAGTGGAGGGATCCAGGAAACATCTGGCTGGAGATGTTTCCCTCGAAGTGCTTGGACTCAGAGAGGGAGCATAACTGAGCCAGAGCAGAGAGACCTGGGCAGTCCCACATGTGCCACGTGTGCATGTGCCCTCACTGTCTGGAATGTAATACTTTCCACTAATACTGATCTTTCCTTACTATCTCCTGTTCTTGCATTCTGTGAATCTAGAGGAAAACAAAGCACAGATTGTTTCCTTAGAGTGCTGACATTGTGAATGCTCAGTTCTATTTCAGGGAGGCGCAGTTACACTCAGGAGTTCCTGGCACTTTGATTCATGCTTCTCCCATAGGATGCCCTGACCACCTGTGTGGTAGTTATTTTACCAATTTATTTTTGGTAAGTCAAAAGTAGGAAGGTGTGGAATTAACAAGAAAAAAACCTTTATTCCTTTAAGGTGTGTGTTTCACCAGGAACTGAGAGAGAGTTTGTCCCAATGTGCAGTGCCTGAGACCCAGGGCCAAGTTTGAAAACTTCCTGCTCCTGCAGCATGGTTGCATTAAATACCCCAGATAAGCAGCTGATTTTGCCTTTTCCTTCAGTTTTCAAGGTTGTCCCACAGACAGAAGCAAGGTCCCTACATGGCAATGCAGCATTAGGGTTGAACTCTTGCTCTGTGATAATGTACAGTTCTCTCTTGCATTTACAAATATGTCAACAGGGGGGACATGGCCTCGTGTTGCAGATCCATAACTGTGAGTTGGAGCTTCCCTTTGTGCCCCTAATGAAGTTCAAGCAAGTTTCATGGTGATGTGAGGAGAAAGCTCCTCGTCTGAAAAGCTGGTGATCCAGATAGACACCATTCAAAAGCAAGTGGTGTGAGGCAAGTGAATATCCAAACCAAGAGCTGAATTTGGAAATTTACTGCTCTTCTAGCCTGTCCAGTGTTGGTTGGATGTAGTCTCAGTGCTTGGATCACTGGAACTGGTAGTTTTTAATAAATAAGTTATAAGAAGGCTTACATAGCTTTAGCTTTTAATATATAGCCTTAGTTTCTTTATAACTTTAACTTTTAGCTTTTAGCTAAAGTTAGCTTAAAAATGCATATGCCTGTGTTTAAAGGTGAGGAAAAGGTAAGTAGGTTATGGTGAAGTCTTGTGGTGTGATTGACTTGTTTTTATAAACATGTTTGTTTACTTCTCCTCCTAAAAGCGTGGGTGCTAGAATAGAGGAGCTCTGGTGTATCTTGTAGCAGGAAAAGGGATGGAGGTGGGCAGGCAGAAATATGTGGCAGAGGCATTGAAATCTTTTAAACTGGATTTATCCCTGGAGATGTGACATGATACTGCCCCCTTCAACATGGGTGTACCAGGATGTTCATCCTCCTTCCCCATATCCTTTGGGACAACTCAACTGATGTGCAGTGGTTTGCTGCAGCTAAACAGCAGCAGCTCCTTGGCTTTCCATGTGCTGCTTTGTGCTGCACAGAGCGTGTAGATCATTCCTGGGCAGTGCCATGTTCTTATCTCAGTCCTCTTGTGGCTTTGTTCCCCTTGCCTGGTATTGCTGTCCCTGGGGTTCATGTGGGTTGTCTCTACCTGTTCTCTCCCTGCCTATGGTGTAGAGAATTTTTATTATGCAGAGTTAGTGGGGTAATTTGACTGAAAATTATCCTTTACCTGATTTGGATGTCATGCAAGATCCAAGGTGGTCCTACAGAATGCAAGTGACAGTGACACTGTGTGGGAGCTGTGGGTTAAATATTGCATGGGGCTTAGAGCTGCAGAAGGCAAATGTCTACTGAGGAATTCTTCCTATCCCATTGTCTAAATTCCATTCTGTACATGCATTCTTACAGAGCAACTATTCTGCAAACATTATAGAGAACTGTAAGGTATTAAAATTGGGTTTAGGTTAGCATCCTCCCACCTGGAAATCCAGGTGCTTTACTTATCATGACTTGAGCTCTCCAGAGCTTGCAGACAACCATAAGGCTTCTGTGAACATCCTTAAATAGCTGTTCTGCATGTATCAATGCTGCTCCTAATTTCCAGAGCAAGTGATAGGTATTGCTGTGCATAGCTCTCTTTTTCCCTGGGTATTAATTACTGTATTCTTCGGCTGAAGAGCATAGCAGTAAGAGTGGCAGAGTTTGTGTGATGTACTTCTGTCCGGTCAAATTCTCCTTCTCCATTTAGCAGAAGGTGCAAGTGGCCAAGAGAGAAGAAATGCTGTGTGGGAGGGAGAAAAAAGGAAGGAAACAGTGTATGGAAGATTTGAAAGACAATAATCAGTGGTAATCATTGGAGGTGTCCAGATAAGGTGGCAGAGGGGTAACATTCCAATGTATCTATGTTTTTGTAATCCTCAGTGTCATCCTGGCAACTCTGCAGCTCATCATAGGAAAATCATTTCCCCACTCTGGAGTAGACCAATTATATTTAAGGCCATGCTAAAATCTAAACTCTTGTTTTCAGCTGGGGTGGGGTGGCATAACTGCATGACCTCAGCAGAGCTCAAAGGATTCAGTGCAGCTGAAGTCTTGGTTTATGGTCCAATTGCCATAAAACACCCCACAGGTCGGTTTTGGGTGCTGATTACAGGGTGCTGCCAATCCAAAGGACATTTCAAGGGAAGCATGGATAACACAAAACTTGGTCATCCTGCCAGGGTGCTGGGATTAAGCCAGCAGATGCTTATAAACACTGTGGCTGGCCATGGTTGTAGCTTTCCCCTTAATCTACACAGCACAGTTCCTCCCAGGAACCTCCTGAGCCTTGGGGTCAATGCTACTTCCGAGGAAGAAAAGCTGCCAATTAAGGGGCTGGCTGCCTGATGTCCTTTTCTGGTTTATGTGTTGGCACGCTAATTGCAAAGTTGTCATCTTGGGGGAGAAAAAGGTGGAAAAGACAAAGGGGGAAAGGCTGACTGGATTTTGCTCTCAGCCTGAGGGCATGCATAGTTGGAGTGTGGAGTTTGTTGGGAAGTGAAGGCCTAACCTAGTGGCCTTGGAAATCAATAGGAAGCCTCCAACTGGCTTCAGTGTCTCCTTGTTCTAAGCAAACAGAAGATTATGGAAATAGGAAAACAAAATGATAACAAAGCTGCAGAATGCACATTTATCCTGGGCTCTGCAGAGATGCAATTGCCTGTCGGCTTGTGGAGAGACAAAACAGTGATGTTTCTCTTAAGGGAAATGACTTAAACAAACAGACAAACAAACCAACCCCAATAATGCATTTGGGGGAATTGCATGGAGGAGTCTGCAAAGGATGAGGATTAAAGGCTTGGTTCTGCCTGTTGCAGTCCTACCCAAACCTGAGTTTAAAAGCAATGTAAAATAGTACAAGGAGCAGAGGAAGCAGCCCCAGTTCTACAAGGAGATTCATTAGCCAAACGGTAAAGGAGAATAAATAAAAAAAACAACTAAAATCTTCCTAGTGTAGAGTTAAAGAACTGAGATCTGTTAGAGCTGTACAGGAGGGAGAAAATCTAAGCTGGCAATAAATTGAAAACAAACAGGTTGTCTTGGGAGTCTTCAGTCTTCCTGGTTCTCTGGGAACATATCTTATACATGGTGCACTCTATAACTACCGTAGAAAATCAGAATAGTCCATGATGTACAGTGAGGGTGTTGCTTTGCAAATGTATTCCTGAACAATGCCTGGTTACTATGGTGATAGGCACTATAGAAAGTGATCATATGGAATCCTTGACAATTTCTAATCCAGTGGGGAGAGTGATGGTCTGAGAGCGTGTCTCTGACAGGTGGGGAGCCTCCAGAGAACACCCCTGCAGGGATAAGGGGTCTTCACTGGAAAGCTTTGATTCATATGTTGAATTGATATATTTTAAGAGAAATAAAATGAGCTCTATACACTCAGCCTCTGTGGATTTGCTGGCTAGACATTGACTCAGAAACTTATGGACACCTGAGTAAATACACTGGAGTTTGCATTTAGTGAGGCCTATCAGGTATTGGAACTCTTATCTGCTTTTAAGCACCTCATTCCATATGTAGGTGATATTAATAATTTTAAACAGCCAGTGAGCTGGGGTGAGACCCATGCAATCAGAGTCACAGAGGTTTGAAGGAACCTGGGGAGGTCATCTCAGCCCCAGCTCAAGCAGAGTCAGCTTGACAGTGAGGGCCACATCCAGAGAGAGGTTGAATATCTCCAAGGAAGGAGACTGTGAGCAACCTGTTCCAGGGGTGACCACTCTCATAGTAAATATGTTCTTTATGTTATAATGGCATTTCCTATATGCCACTTTGTGGCCATTGCCCTCTGAGTGGGTACCACTGAGAAAAGTCTGTCTTTGTCTTCTTTACATTCTCCTGTCAGATATCTATACACATGAATAAGATCCCCCCTGACCCTTCTCTTCTTGAAAGCTGAACAGTCCCAGCTCTCCCAGCCTTTTCTTCTGTGACAGATACTCCCATCCCTTATGGCCCTGTGCTGGACTCACTCCAGTATTTCCATGTTTCTCTTGTATTGTGGAGCCCAGCCCTGAATAGCTTGGCCACGAGCATTGTCCTTTGGACACCATCCACACTGTCCATCAGAAAATGATCAAAGGAGGCAGGATTCGGACCTGTGTGTCCCAGCTCTCCACTCTGACAGCCAGACCATGCTTTCTAGCCAGGCTCGGAGATGGTTCCGTTTTCTGTCTTCTCTTCCTTGCTGCAGTGAAAGCCTGGCTGGAATGATTATCAGAAGTGGAGAAGTTGATGAGTCACTGTCTTGTAGAGCAGTGGAATTTTGTGTGGAGCGCTGCGCTGATCTGCCCACCCATCTCGGGTGAAGATTTATTTATGGTGCTCTCCGAAGTGATACTGTAATATCCTTTCCTAGCCCACATTCCGGCTGGTGCCTGCTCACTACGAGATTTTTTTTTTTTTCCTCCCCCCAATGTGTTAAATAAGATTATAGTCTATTGAGGTTGAAGGCACCAGGATATTATTAGGATTCTTATCATCAAATTACTACTTTAAGCAATTTAGAAGTCTCTGATCAGTCATGTAGAGCACAACATACTGGACCTGGCCTTGACATCCTCTCTGAGCACCAAGGCAAGACTCAGTGATCACTCAGAGGTTACACAGGGTAAAGTGGAAAACATATTGATGTGAACAGCTGTTCTTGGTGCTGGCTCTTTCACTCTCGGAGGGTTCAAGGACATTGCATTTGTCTCATTGAAGCATTTCCCCTTCTTGTTAAGTTGTGCTTCACTAATGTACTCCTCTGCCAGGAGGCTTTTTTCAGTTTATGCCCATTTCAAAAAGGAGAGCACATCTCCCCACTGCTCCCCACCTCCATCCTCTGCCCAGGGAGGGCTCCAGGGGCTGGAGGAGGCATCTGATGGCTGCAGGGAAATGTGACTGCTTTGCCATCTTCTGCTTGGATGCAGTGTGAGATAAGTGATCTACTGAAGGGGTCTATGGAAGGTAGAGCTGATCATCCACCACTTTCTCCCTATCTGTTGCAGGCATGGAAGTGGTCAAGTCATATTTCATTTTGGTATGAAATTAGATTGTGTTTAGAGGCAAATTCAGTGGGTTGCCTGGCAGGGAACCTGGATAACTCCCAGCACGGATAAGTTTAGGTTGCTAAGTGCAAGTGATAAAATGCTACCTTCCTTGTTTCAGAAGAACTTAAATATCTCTATTTCTGATCATTTAACAATTTCATCCTATACTTCTATTATAATAAAATAATCATATTTTATAAGATCAAAAGTGATAGAAATGCAACAATGAGTTTTGGATTCCCAAATGCTGATGTTTGTGTCCTGAAAGCTGCTGTGAGGTGGCCAAAAAAAAAGGCTGTTTCTTTTCCCTGGTCAAAACCACTCCCAGCTCTCCTTGTGCACTGCCCAGAGCAGTGCTTAGAGCAGCTGCCTCTGGTTTTCACTTTGGTGACATCCCTGGAAGTGTTCAAGGCCAGGCTGGATGGGGCTCTGAGCAAACTGGTCTAGTGGAAGGTGTCCCTGCCCTTGGCAGGTGTGTTGGAACTACATGACCTTTAAGGACCCCTCCAACCCCAAACCATTCTGTAGTTCTGCAGTGGCCTGGTGAATATGTGGTGGTGATGCTCCTTTCCTCTGCTGAAATACTAAATTTTGACTTTTTGACTTATGCCACCCTTCAACCAGTTCAGAGAGGCTATTCAATCTAACACTCAAAAATTAACTCCGAGGGCAGCACTGAAGTGGTTAACAAGAAGGGCAGGGGAGCACAACGATGGAGATGAAAGGGAGATGAGACAGGATTATCCAGGACAAGTTTGGGTTTGCCGCAGGGGGATGAGTCAGTGGTGACGGTGGCTAATGTAGATTTTGAGATGTGAGGGATTTTTTCCAAGTGAGATTTTCAATGGAAAATATGGTTTAAACGTGGACTAATGTCAAATGGTACAACAGGGACAGTAAAGTGCATATGTTAAACTGGAGAGCTCTGCAGCGGCCACACAGTGAAAGGATTGATGGGTTATTTACTGCAGATTATATGACAGGGAAAGAAATCTGGCTCATCAGAGGTCAGGGAAATTAAATATTGTCCTCGTCATGGTAGGTGCCGAAATCGATCTGTTACCTCCTGTTACATCTTTTGATGAGCAGGCAGAACAGCCTGTTTCTCAGTGGATGAGGTCATGTTTTAGAGTTGTAGCTGACTGATTTTGAGGCCAGCAATAACATTTTTGGTTATGAATCTATCATAAAATCATAGAATGATTTGGGTTGGAAAGGACTTTAAAGACCATCTAGTTCCAGCCCCCTGCCTTGGGCAGGGACACCTTCCACTAGACCAGGTATCTCAGTGTCCTGTCCAACCTGGCCTTGAACACTTCAAGGCATGGGACATCCACAACTCAATTTCAGAACACAAAATGCTTTCTCCATAGATAAACAGTTTACCAGATAGAATATTGATTACCCATTATGGAAGTGTTTTTACATAAAGAGAGCTTCTTAGTATTATCAGATAATGGTGCTACTAGAAGCATGATAATGAAGCACATCTGTCTTTTTTTTTTTTCCTGTTTTGTGCAAAATTTTGACTTCCATAGGTTTCAGGAGAGATTACCCGGTTTACAGCCCAATGGTTCACCCTGTTTACATGTCATTTAATTCTGTGCCAATACGTGAATATTGTGTTTCTGCTTCCCTGTGAACATGTGATAGCACTTATCAAAGTCCAAAAACATGTGATGGGAATGTGTTAGCCCAGGCAGGTTAAATCCTGTGCTTAACATCCAGCCAGCAATACTGCCCCCCAAATCCTTCTTAGATAGATCTTTAATAATGGAGCTATTCAATGCCAGGCTGATGGGGAGTGGACCCCCTTGGTCTAGTGGAAGGTGTCCCTACCTGTGGCAGGGGAGTTGGAACAAGATGATCTTTAAGGCCCCTTCCAACCCACATCATTCTGTGAATCTATGATTCTGTGATAAAATTCACACATGGCACTGTTGGTGGTTGATTTAGTAGGCCCAAGTTTTCTAAAAGCAAGAAAATATATTTCCTGCTCAGAAAACAGCAGTCATTTCTTTGGTCATCTGCCAACATCTGTCAGCGTGTGTTGGTCACAGTTTATGTGTTTTAATCCAAAGTATGCCATGATCTAGCACCCGCCAAGCCCCAGGCCTAAAGGGCCTTTGCTTATGCTTGTGCCTTTTGGAGACCATTGCTATACAAATTACTAACAGTGATAGCATGTATGCCGTGGCCCTCCATTGTGTTAATACCAATATCTGGCAGATTTTGGCAAGAGTGCTGAGCATTGAGGGTTGTGTTGTGGCCACCCTTGATGTGATAAGTGGCACAGAGAGTGCTAACAAGTTCCTGAACTTGTAGAGCTGGGGAGAGGTGAGTACTGCTTCTCCCGAGTAGAGGCAGAGCAGAAATCCAAATCTACCTTATGGTAACATACGGCTAAGTTTTTGGGGGACTTTATTTGCAAACTGATTGCTTTTCACAGTAGAAATTTCTTCTGTTATAAAGAATCTGGTGGCTGGGTACCTGGCAACGGGGTTCATTGCATTGAGCTTAGAAAAATATTGCTTATATCAGCAAAGATTAAGAGCCTGAATCTGTTCCCACCAAGACAGCTGTGAGGTTACCAGGCAAAGAGCAGTCAGCATTACAAAATGATTCGGTAAATCTGAGATCGGCAGTCACTGAGAGCAGCCTAAAGAACACTACAGATGAGGCAAGGTGAGTGCAAACTGGATAGATGCTGCTGCTTTGTGCAAGAGACACTCATCTGGAGTCAGGACATGGGCAAGGAGCAAGGCTAACCAGCTCAGTAGACAGTTAGGCTGTGGTTGAATGGAAGGAAATGCTTGTGTGATTTAAATGCCAGCAGAATTGTCGGATTGGGGTTCTGCTCCTGACTCTGCCACAGGCTCTCAGACTCCTTCATTCACTGTCAATGCTCCCCCCTGCACAGCCTTGTTCCTCCAGAGCTGCTGAGGTACCGGCATGGCTGTATGGGCAGCAAACTGTTTTACTTTGAGCTCATTGCAAAACCAGTCACTTGCTGGTGGCAAGGCTGGTTCCTACAGTATCTATAGGTATTTATGCATATATATGTCTATAGATGTAGAAATATGTATATATGTGTATTTATATAGCTATGTATGTATGGGTAGCTGTAAGATCATCTTTGTCTCTGCTGACCACAGACTTGGAAGTGCTTTTTGGAGGTGGGAGAGGCGGTAGGAATAGGAATGTAGCTGTAGCCTTATCTTCTTCACCCTGATGTCTCCTGATGTCTTTGGCTGATCATGGAGAGAACATGGGGGGAGCTGTGCCAGGGTCTGCATCAGGCTAAATCAGAAGCTGAGACTGCCTGCTTTTTAAAAGAAAACTGTTGTAAACAAGGAGTTAGCAATCTTTTGGTTAAAGGAATCAGCCCATTGTGGTCATCTAGCAGAATGGCCGTCCTTTTGAAATCCCCTGGTATGTTGCACACCTGTACTGGGAAAACAGATCAATTATCTGCTCCAAAGGCAGTATTTGCCTCAAGGTTTTATGCCCAAGTGTCTTAGTTCTGCATATGGGGAGATGCAGGGTCTCCCAGTGCAAGCCCAGTGGCCGGTAAAGCTCAGGGGCACAGGGGGCTAGCACTGGTCTTTGGAAGTGGCCAGTTTTCCTGCAGCACCTTGGAGGGGCTGCAACCTTTTGGACAATCACCTCAGGAAGCTCAAAGTCACTTGTGTTTGGTTTGTGCACATGGAAAGCTCTCTAGGAGCACACAGCTTACTGTGAAAAGGGGAAGGGAAAGGGAGGGACAGATGGGAAAAGTGGAGGCAGGCAGGAGAAAATGGAGAGGGCAAATGCAGGCCAGACTTGGAATCAGTGGTGGCCAAACCTGCTAGCCAGAGCATGCCAGAAGGAAGCAGAGATCATGATCAGGCTTCCCATGATCAGGGATATCAAAACATCCTTGATATCCCTTGCCAGACATTTCTCCCTGGAAAGACAGAGAAAATAGGAAGCGGACTGATTTAATGTCATCCCAGGAGCCTTCAGCACAGCGTCATCAGCATGGCATGACATGGACTGACCTTGCCTGCCCTCAGTCAGACTTTGTCCTCACTTGGTTTGGAGCCCCTCTCTGAGACAGGCCAGAGAGGATCAGACTGCCAGGAGCCAGAGAGTGAAGGGCTCGACAGGCTGTGACGGCCGTGTCCTGCATGGCCAGGAGCCACAAGGAATGTGACATGGCCCTCCAGCTGAAACACAAGAAACTGCGAGAGCACTGTCCCTAATTTGTCAGGCAGGAAGAGCTCTGCTGACGTAGGGAACGGGAGGTGACACCCTGTGGCACCAGCCACTGTTAGGGGCTCAGCCCTGATCTGCATCAGTGAGTGGTTATTTCCTATTGGTCCCCTAGCCCACAGACGTACCTGAAAAGATCTACTAAATGTGCTGAATTATCTGTTTGCCTACAACAGCCACTGAAATAGTAATTTTGGCAAAGAACAGGTTTTCAGGAAATCAATTACCTAAAATTCAACCTCCAGCTGGGTAAAGTTCTGCAGATTCCAGTACAGTGTTTATGTTGCCTAATGTACTTCTTGTGTTGAGGATTGCTCTCTCCTCATTTTAATTATGGCCACTTTCAACAAATGCAGCAAGGAACACCCTTTAAAACCCCGTCAGTCAGCTCTTCCCCATGTACCTTTCAAATATGGGCAATGAGACCACTGATCTCCACCTTGTTACATCCAGAGATCATAAAGTGAGACTTGTGCTTAAGTGGATTATGTAGTTTTGCTCAGTGGCTTCATGTGGAGAGCAGAGACAGTGAGCCAGGATTTCTGGTTCCCTGCACTGCCCGTTGGCAATGGCTGGGCTCTTCCACAGTGTGTGGCATGGCCACCTGTTTCATTATTTGGTAGAAAACTGGGGCTTCCTTTGAATGCACCTTCCTAGGGGACTGTCCTGGATCCCTCCCACAGAGCTGGAATATTTCCTGTTTATTCCTTGCCTGCTTTTGTTACATGCTTCAGTCTTCAATTCTGCAGAATGCAACTGCAAAGATGATAAATCAATGAACTTAAAGATTCCAGCTTGTGTGTGAATCTCCCTGGACTCTTGGCATGACCTCCAGCTATGCAGTAGGTGCTGGGAAAGGAGTAGATAGCTTCACATCACAATATAAAATATGCAGCACTCCCTGCAGGAACAAGCAGGGGAGAAGAAATCACCAGTGCAGGCACTGGGAAGAAAAAGGATGAGACTGAAGGTGTTGTACCCTATCCAGAAAGGGAGTTCCTCACTTATAGCTCTAGCAAGGGCAGATATTCAGACCTTCTTTTGTCACTACCATAAAAAAAACCCTGGATTACCAGGAAATCACAAAAAACCCAGTGGAAAGGCACTGCAAAATACTAGTGGAGGGTTAAATCTGGAGAGCTTGTTCAAGGGATGAGTAAAAGGGCTTGTGCTATCTAGCTACAAAAAGTTAATGGATGTAAAAACCAATTAAAGGGGGGCATGCTGGCTTAGCAGTAATGGAGGGGGGGGGGGAATTATGGAAGGTTTCAAACAAAACCAGGCTGAGTACAGTACAGATTTGCAGTCAGATGTGTTACTTTAGAGAATAAACTCCCGTGGAGATGATAGACACTTGGTTGGCAGTTTGTGACTAGGTAAGTGCACAGAAGGAATAAGGGCAAATGGACATCTGGAGAAAGAAATCTGTGTGAGCAAGTCTGGTGGGATATGAATGCATGTGAAGCTGTGTTGTGAGGACCCCTGGGTACTTTGTCCATAAATAATATGGAGAGAAGAGCTGGGAGAATCCAGTGGGATGGCTTTCCAAGCAGTTATCACAAGGAAGACTCTTATGAGAAAAATCACAAATCAGCAGGATTTGTCTGAACATTTTTATGTCCAGTGCTTGCTGTTCAGAGATTCCACAATTATTTTCACTTACTCATGGACAGACACCACTCTTCTTAATTTATGGAGCCAATAAAGAGAAGACTTGGAAAGACAAGACTGTAGTCTCTTAGTTGGTTAGTAACTGACCTGAAATAAATCATTCTTATCATTTAGGCTTTTCTCTGAAGGGTACCAACTCTGAAGCTCATATATACATATACATTTTTTATCCTTTCCCTTTTTACCCTTTTCCAGTCAGTACTGGAATCTGCTGTACCCAAAGTACTGCTGGGAAGCTGTCTCATTGTTGGGGGGTCTCCATCTCCATCTGAATCACAAGAGAGACTGTACCTGTCAAATTTACTTCACAACTTTGCAGATTTTTTTAAACACTTTTTCAAAAATATTTGATGTTGTAATGGTTCCCCAGACCCAAAAGGAGAAATGTCTGAGGTGTCTTCAGCAATCACTTTGGCAATTTCAACCAAACAGCAGCTTTCTTGTCTCTTTATGGTGCCTGTTGTTATACTCAGTATGAAGGAGCTGCTGTATTCTAAATTTACAGGAAGCCACAAGTTCATGTGTTCATTCATTTATTTTTCATTCATGCACTGAGCAGGAGTCAACCAACAGCTGTTGCACCAGGATTCAGGGAGCGAGAGAATGACAGCAAATCAGGGATTACAAATAAGTCCCTTGTGAACAGGAAGCAAAATTTCCAGGTGAACAAGTCAGAGGCAGAAATATCTGTAATTGTTAAGGAAATAGTCCCGAAGAAGTTGGTTTAGTGAAGAGTCAGGCTGGAACTCCAGAGAAATTTCCTGAGAAACAAAACCATTTAAAACCTGCAAATCTTGGAGTAACTGTGAATGTGTTCTGAGATGGATAGGTCCAGTGCTGACAAGAGACATTACATTTTCTTTTCTTTTCTTTCCTTGCTCATTTGATGTGCCTGTTTATTCTTAGCCACAGTCATTTTCCCAATTTCTTTAACGCCCCAGGATCCATTTCTGCTCATTCTTCATTCAGTATTTATTTAATATGTGCAAGAAGAAGTTGGTTGATGAAACATACTACTGAACTGAATGAGGCCATCAACAGAGAAAATGGGTTTATTTTTCTCCTTAATGACAGTTCAGATAAGTAGGCAATGACTCTTGGAGGATTTTGCACTGAGATCATGGAGTTACAGGCAGTTCTCCTATAGTTTCACTCAAAGCCTCAGCCTTGGTCCTAAACATGGAATTGCAGAGTGATTGAGGTTAAAAGGGACGACCAGTGGTATCATCTCGTCCAACCTCCCTGCTCAGGTGGGGTCATCTTAGAGCACTTTGCAAAGTGAGGGACCCTCAAGTGTGATGTTTGTGTGCTTTGTCCTCTTGGTACTGATGGTGTTGTGCAGTGAGATGTACTTGGAACTTGGAACTTGGAACTTGGAACAAAGCATGGACTTGATGGTCGAAGATCCCATGCTGATTCCCAGACCCACAAATGTCAGTAGAGAAGTACCTCCCAAGCACCACACTTAAACCTGAACTAAACCACAGAGCCAAGCCCTTTCTCTCCAGCTGTGTGGAGCTGATTCATGATATCAAAGGAAGTCGGATGGCTCTTCCCCAAGGCCCATGTTTGAGCACAGTGGTCTCCAAATTACCAGCTGGAGAGACAGGGCCCCAAGTCGATGAGGATACAGAGGAGCTAACGTGATGCTGGAGTGAAGACAGGCTTTGGCAGACATTCAGCTGCAGTTTCTGTGTGCCACTTGCTGCAGAGGGGTGGTTGGTGGTTGATGTGGCCACCAGACAGGGCTTAAGCAGCTTCACAAGGTAAAGTGAAATTAAAAGCTACATAGTGTTAATATGAGTCTCACATCTGGCTATTGAAGAGGATCTGTAGCATACATCTATATGTCCCCAGATCTGTATATGGCTGTATCTGACATCCTTCACTGCTCAACTTAACCTACAGACTGTGCAGGAGCAAATATCTTAGTCATGCAAGGAGGAACATCTCCTTCCTGTCTCAGATGGGGTTTTTTTTCTGAATTGGTTAATGTCAATTGCCCGTGCTTCCTGATAAACTGAATAACTGCAGTTGGGATCATCTTCATGGAAATTTCCATATGCCCCTTGCAGAGAAACCAATAACCAGCTGTCAAGCAATGAACCTCAGCCCAAACACCCAACCAGGACCGCTGCTCGGTGGGTGTGGAGGGAATGATGGCTCTACATCCACATCCAATGCCTCCTCTGTGTGGTGACAGGGTTGCAGGGTTGCATGAGTGCTTGCAAAATGGGCTGGGGCTGCTCTGGCGTGGCTGCCCCAGCTATGCAAGAAGCTTCCAAATGGAGAAATGGGAACTGCTGCTGTCAGATTGCCCATGAATTCAGTCCAATTAGGGATAGAGAGGATGTCTGCGAGGATGTCTGCTTCCTTTGTTCCTCATCCCTGTCAGTGCAGAGGTGGAAAGAAATGCTGTGATGCTTTTTTCTGTGGGCAGTCTCTAAAGGTGGTGTTTCCTCCTTTAGCCCATAGAGTTCCCAGCCATGACAACAGCAGTGTAAGCTTTGCTTTCGTAATCAGTTTCTCAGCAATACAGTGTTTTTTAGAGCTTTGTTCTCTCATTCCTTGAAACACGGGCTAGTGTCTCCTCTTTCCTTTCTGACACTTAAGGAGTAGTAGAGGTGGTGGACTTGGAGTATTTAGAGCAGAAGTTTACAGTTATTTAATCTGGAGCTTGAGAGAAGTAATATATGTCATTCAGGAGTGTAGAGAGCTGTTTTGTTATTATTTTATTAAAAGTGCATTTTTTTGGTAAATGGGATCCTTAGCCAATAATCAAGTAAGAAGAGGCACATCATTAGAAAAACAATAAAGGATCAGACTAATGACTCTTAGGGCCTCATTTGCTCTCCAGTTAATTAAACAGACAACACAGATGCTACTGCTGTTAATAATATCATTCAATTACTGTGCTGCTAAGTATTATGGTCCCTAGGAAACCATTACCCAGTGCTGATTGAGAAGAGGAACTGTGAAGGGCTACTTAGGGGACAATAAACCATGTCTCTGTTGAAAAGGGGGCTGAAAGCAGAGTTTTCTGGAGACACGAGGTGCTTGAGTACAAGTAGGTGCAAAGTTGTTCGAGGTGATGGAGGAGTGGAAGAGGAATCTGAAAAGTTACATTCCTACCCTAGGTGTGCTGGTGAAACTTGGAGCAGCCAGCTGGGGGTCACTGGAAGGCATTTGGCAGAGAAATGGCTGGGGAGGAAGGCTTTTTGTTTGCAGAAGGAAGAGAGTGTGTGCTTATAGCAGCCAGGAGATTGATGGGAAATAAAAGGGAATTGGAAATGGAAATGAATGTATCTCAACACCCCAGAGTGTACTAAGCATCTCTCCAAGGGGAACAGGGAATATCATAAAAGCCTCATTGAGCAGTGCAGGTAATAGATTCACTTCTCTGATATTTCCACTCTCCTACTTTGAGAGTGAGTGAAAAATTCAAGGCTGGCAGTAGAAGACCTCATCTCAGCCGCTGAGACTTTATCAAACTCAGCTTTCCCATCCAGGCACTGCAGTGATAGGGACTATTAAGCTGAAGGAGCACAGCACAGCATGGTCCCAGGTGGCTCCTGGTCATGGCACATACCTGCTTCCGCCAGCATCCCAGGATGGTGATGCACAAAACTGTGAGAGGGCACAGGATGGCTGTTGAAAAAGCCCTGGGCTTTCCTCAGAGTCCTGATGTCTGTTTGCAGCATTTCCCCTATCCCAATCCATTGTGTATCCCTCATCTTCCCCACAAGGGCTAGAGGGTGCTCATTTGTTTTCTCTTTTCTTCTTTTTTTTCCCTCATCTTTTTTTTTTCTTCTGTGTTTGCTCATGCAAAAGAAGCTTTCACAGTATTTATATATACTGTGGTAGCAGCTGGAGATCCTGACCAAGGAGGTAGGGAATCTTGTATGCTGTGATGCTCAAACTGACCATTATCAGTCTGGGATTAATGGTCTGTGTGCTCAGTACATTCAGCTGTTATCTGATCCCCGGGAAATGCCTTGGGTCATGGCCATAATAGTTTAAGTAAAATGAAGATATGTGTTGGAAAATGCTTGGCAGTAGCTCTGTGTAAAGAAACCTCTCCTGCATGTGTGCACTGGTATTTTAAGCACAATTGAGGAGTTTACGTCTGTGTCAGGCTTCTTTGTGTGCTCTCGGGGTAAGAGGGTGGATATGGGTTTTTGGGGTGCTCCATCTGCAAGGAGGTGTCGCGGTGACAGGGCTGCACTGCCATGTGATGACACCAAGCTGTTTCATTATAAATGGATTTGCAGAGGGATCCTTTAGTGAACTTTGCTGGAGCGCTATGCCAAGATTAGTTTCAATTTGCAAATTAAATGTAAAAAAAAAGAAAAAAAATGTGTAGTTGTGTGTGGATTCCCCCATGATACAAAATGATTCAACCCCAAACCAGCAAGAAGGGAGTCATACTCGATTCTGAAAGATGCTCTGGGGAAAGTGGTTCATATTCTTTAAAACTCAATTTAAATAAAAATACTTATATAATTTTTAACCAAATGTGCATTTATTCATTCAGATTCTTCTTTATCACTAGATTAGTAGAATAATAGGGTCATTAATGTTGGAAAAGACCTCTATGATCATCGAGTCCAACCATTAACCCAATACTGCCGAGTCCCAACACTAAGTCATGTCCCCAGTTCCTGCATCTACACGTCTTTTAAATTCCTCCAGGGATGGTGACTCAACCACTTCCCTGGGCAGACTCTTCCAATGCCTGACCACACTTTCAGTGAAGAAATGTTTCCTAATACCCAAACTAAAGACCCCGCAGTGCAGCTCAAGGCCACTTCCTCTTGTCCTGTCACTTGTTAGTTGGAAGAAGAGACCAACCCCTACCTGGCTACAACTTCCTGTCAGGGAATTGCAGAGAGTGAGAAGCTCCTTCCTGAGCCTCATTTTCTCCAGGCTGAGCCCTGCCAGCTCCCTCAGCTGCTCCTCATCAGCCTTGTGCTCCAGCCCCTTCCCTTCTCTGGACATGTTCCCGCACCTCAATGTCTGTCTTGTTGTGAGGGGCCCATAACTGCACACAGCACTCGAGGGGTGGCCTCCACAGTGCCCAGCACAGAGGGACAGTCACCACCCTGCTCCTGCTGGCCACACCATGGCTGACACAGAAGGCTAGGAGGCCATTGGCATTTTTGCCCACCTGGGCACACGCCGGCCTATGTTCAGCCCCTGCTGACCTTTTTCTTCTGGGCAGCTTTCCAGCCACTGCCCTCAGCCTGGAGCACTGCAGGGGCTTGTTGGGATACGAGGACAGAACCCAGCCCTTGGTCTTCTTGAATGTCACCCCGCTGGCCTCACATCATCCATCCAGCCTGTCCACATCCCCCCGCAGAGCCTTTCTACCCTCCAGCACATCAACACACCCACCCACCTAGGTGTTGTCACAGATTTATTATGGAGGGTACCCTCGATGTCCTTGTGCACATCAGCAGGACACACACCAAACAGGACTGGGCCCAGGGGACAGCGTTACCGACCGGATGCCAGCTGGAGGTGGCACCCTTCACAGCCACTCTCTGGGCCCGGGCATCCCAACAGTTCTAATACCAGAAAAAGAGCACACCTGCCCAAGCCCTGGGGCTGATGGCTTTTCCAGGACTGTGCTGTGGGAGACAGAGTCAAAGGCTTTGCTTGAGTCCAGCTAGACTCCACCCACAGCTTCTCCCTCATCCCCGAGGTGGGTCACTCACTCATCAAACGACATCACATTGCTCAGGCAGGACCTGCCTTTCCTAAACCCACGCTGGCCGGGCCTGATCCCTCGGTTCTCCTCTATGGGCCGTGTGATCCCACTCACGATGATCTGCTCAGAACCTTGCCGGGCCCTGAGGTCAGGCTGACAGGCCTGCAGCTCCCCCCCTCCTGCCTGCGGCCCTTCTTGGGTATGGGTGTCACATCGGCACCTCCTGTGGTCTGGGACCTCCCCAGCTGCCCAGGACTGATAATAAAAAAGAGAGAGAGGCTTAGCGAGCTCTTCTGCCAGTTCCCTGAGCACCCTTGGGGGCATCCCAGCCAGCCCCATAGACTTTTCAGTGCCTAAGTGGCT
>VYZT01002644.1:0-44076 GCA_013400735.1 Pomatostomus ruficeps
GGACCTGCTCCAACATGTCCATGCCTTTCTGCTGGGGACCCCAGAGCTCAACACAGTATTTAAGGTGGGGTGTCATAAGAATGGAGAGAGAGAATCACTCCCTTTGTCCTGCTGGCCACATATCTTTTCATCCAGCTCAGGACACAACTGATTTTCTTGGCTGGAAGCTCATTGCTGGCTCATATTCAATTTTTCATCCACCAGCACTTTCAAGTCCTTACCAGCAAGGCTGCTTTCAATCCATACATGCCCCCGTCTGTACTGATATTTGAGGTTACTGTGACCCAGGGCAAGATCTTGCACTTGGCCTTGTTCAACTTCATGAGGTTCACAAGGGTGTGTTCCTGAAGCCTATGAAGATCCCCCTGGATTGTGTCTCATGCCTTAATATGAACCGCATCACTCAGCTTCATGCCATCTGTTTGGGACAGGTCACATTTAGCTATATAAAGAAATTATGGCGACAATTTCTTGTGACCGTACTTAACTAAACTTTGTTTAAAACTCCCTGCCTTGAAACAACTTTTTCTTCTTTCTGAATACTACAAATACTTCATACAAATGAACAATAATTTCCCCCTACATTTTAGATGCTAGAACTGAGGAATTTTTCTGTCTTGTCTTGCAAAGATATAATGAGGAAAAAGTGAAGAACACATTTTAGATATAAATGCAGGAGGAATTGTCTGAGCTAATATACTTGTTTCTCATCAGCTAACACAATAGTGATCCAAATTAGCTAGTTAAAAACACAAGAAAAGGAGATTGGAGGCTATTTGTCTCCATCCTCATAGACACATAGTAACTATGATAATACCAAAAGCAATTACTTTCCAAAGATGTTATTTAAAAAAAGGAAAAAAAATAGATTAGGTGCTGCACCATATCTTCCTCACAATAATTCAGTACTTCAGTGGTTATAAGAAACAATTATGAAAATGTGACTATTTTCAGGAATATATTACATTGTATAAATAAAAAGAAAAAAATTAACTTACAGACACAACTCATAGATTTTTGTGAAGTCTAAGTGGAAAAACTCTTAGTCACAGAAATTTGGGCACAGAGCATGAAACTTAAAGGACAGTAAATGATCTGAGAATAGTAAACTGACCCTACTAAACTGCAATTAGATCTACTGTTGATAAAATTAAAATGATGATACATAATTAGAACTAAAATTCATTCAAATTCTTGAAATTTTATGTCTCTGACACTTTAATATCATATTTGATTAGATACCAAAAGCAAATGATATTTTGTTTGGCATGCTTGTCAGATATTCTCTGTTGTTCTGACTTCAGTGGAATCAGGAATAGAATTGGATCTTCCGCATACTCATAAAGTTTTGTTCTTAAATTATTTTCAATTTTTTTTTATATGCAAGCCACTCTTATTTTTCACATGCCTACTAAAACTGTAAAAGCCAACATAATCATACACCTCACCACCAGTGGTTCCATTGTATCTAATGGATACAGTGTATCCAGTGAATACCTTGTTAATATGGTTTTAGGGAAATATGCTAATGACATATTTTGAGTACATGTAGCTGGATGACTACTAAGGTCTTTTATTAGGACTTTTTCACTGAAGATTTTTTAAGCATAAGAAGAATATAAAATGCTTATTCTGAACTGTATCACAGAAATGAAGATATTTAATTCAGGCTTGCATTAACTTGCTCAGCACATAACATCATATGGAATTTATTGTATCACAGATTTTTTTTCTATAAAGCTTAAGAACAGAATTTTACCTCAGAATCAAATATCTATAGAAAACAGATCACAGAAACTCCCATCTGTTTCCTGGTTATTCTCCTAAAGCCTTAATTTTAAGCATATTTCAGTCTTCAAATGAAATCAATCAAAAGATCTTCATTAAATGAGTATGGCAAGCTTAAAGAAAACCCCAACATCAAAAAACCCCAAACAAATGAAAAGCCACACAAAACCCTGCTAAAAAACAATCAAAAACACCCCAACAAACCAACCCCTCTCATATAAGCAAAAATACTGAAGCAAGATGCATGTTATGGATTGAAAATAAGATAAGTAAAACCTGTTGTCATTTTAATATAAGATTTAATTGGCTAAGTAATAAATGTCTAATCTAACTGATTGGGTAATTGATTTTCTCAAAGAATCAATTTAGTCTTCATTTTCAGTAATAAATAACAAATCCTTAAACCTTTTGGCTACATCCTTAAATTTGCATCTTAGAGGAAAACCAAGAAATATGTCTAAACAACCTGCACAGGACAAAACCTAGACAGTCTCATATTAAAAAAAAAGAAAAAGGAAAAACTTGCTTAAATGGCAGTGTAATGACTCCTTATATAGAAATTGGCTGTTAAATCAACTAGAATTGTTTTACCAGTGAGGACTGGGGGTATTCTTTTGTTATTTTTATGCAAACAAGTCCATAATGTCAGAAAATGGAAAGATAGATCCAATGGCTTGCCTAGACATTTTACTAATGATCAGTGTGGGTATAAGTTAATCAATGCCTGTGTGCAAATATATACAAGTCAATTATATACTATCCTGGAGTTCAGTCATAATCAAAGCAATGAAAAATTGATGATGTGCTGATGTATTTTGGGAAACCAAGCCTGAATTTAATGTTAGATGTTGATTTGATTATTTTTATTCATACTTATGCAAATTATGTTAACAGGTTTTGGGGGAGCTTTTAATGTTTTGTTTTGGTTTATGGCTATAATTTTCTCAGTGATGCAATGTATTAGGATATCAAGACAATGGCAAACACCCAGAACATAATGACTTTGAATTAAAATTAAAATTTAGAAATCAAAAGTAAAATGATAAAATTAGGTTAATTTTAATAGGACCAAGCTTTACACTTAGAATTTTCTGAACTTATTTTTGTAGCTGATGCTCTTTGTTTTCATCATATGAAACTAGCAATTCATAGGTGTATTGCAAAGCTCAGTTTAAAACAATCCCAGAAACTAACATAGCATTTTTGAGAATATTTGAACAAATAACCCAAGTGATGTATTGCAAAAATATGTGGGGTCTGACAGGTAAGCTAATTGATACAATTTTTAAAATATTAAGGTGTATTAACAACCCAAACCCCCCAAACCAGCAAAATATATGACGGCAAAGTGGACTGAAATCTCTGCATGATACATTGTATTCCAAAGGGATATAGACTTAGAAAGCCATATTAGAAACTAATACAAATTAAGGATATTCTGATAAATCAAGCAGCAAGTGAAACAAAAGGAATTGAAGTACCAAAACCCAGTCTTTTATTCTGAAATTGAGCTTTACCTAAAAGACATAAATCACAAAGTAATATGACAACTTAAAAACATTTTTAATATTTTCAAGAAATATGGAAGCAAAATTTGTTATGCATGTAAATATTGATTATATATGTCATACAGTTATTTGTAACTATTTCTCGGACACTGATAATGGTTCAGACCTCAATTGCATGGCACAAGTACCAATGGTAAAGAACTTTTAATAGTAAAGGCCTTTTATCTCCCAGAAAAAAAATATCCAGAAAGTCAAGTCAGTGTTAAAAGTAATTGGAACTTGTGGTACAAATTGCAGCAGGCAGACCATTTTTAATAAGTAATTAAATTGCATTCTTTCATGAATTGGGATAATGTCAAACGTGACTCAATAAAAGGGAAGTTAATTCCTCCTGACTTTTGATAGAGCTTCCTGGAAGCTCCATGAAGCCAGGTTTCTGAAAACCCACACCAAGAATAGCAGACAATAACATTTCACTTAGAGACTCATTTAATGCTGTGTCTAGACTAGAGTAACTCGAGTGATTCTGAGTTCAAGCATATGGTGTTGGGACCTAGCTAGTTGCAAACCCTCATCTTCTACTTTCCTTGTTTGCTATATAAAGTGGATCTAAAGAGTTGGTTTTTAAAGATGATGTGAATTTCTGCAGAGCCAAACAATCTCAGCAGTGAGCCCTGCAGGATCCCATCTAAATAAGAAACATCCCAGAAGGTAATTGAAGAAGCAGCCTATAAGAAGACTGCAATAGTACAAGTCAACAAGGGAATATCATAATTAATGTGTAATTCTCTTGTCTACTTATTCAGTATAAAACAACTGGAATTTCAGGGTACTACTAAAGAAGTTCCTTATTAGAAACAATGCAGAATGCATAATTTGTAGTGTTCTTCCAGTATACAGAATAACCTTTTAATACGTATTCAATAAATTTCCATTTCTTTAGGTGACACAGTGAGGGAGAAATCAACAGATCTTCACAGAGATTTAACTGTGCATCTACCTACCTCATTCAAATCTAACCAATTGTCTTTCCCCCAAAATATAAGATAAATAAAACTTCAGCAAAGCCTTTCCACGTGACCATCAAAGATATTTCTACTCTATGACAAAATTAGTTGAAAAAAAGAGAAATGCTACAGTATATCAAATAATAAAATGTTGAAATATTTTTAGATGGGAATTTTTATTGGTGTTATTTTATAATCAATGCTCAATAATACATAGATGTATTTATTTAACAAATTATGTTTTATAGTTGCAAATTTAATTAAGCAGGATTACTTGCACAGCAGTTCATTTACATAATGTAATCTATTTTATACCAGTCCAAATTCCCTTGGTATAAAGCAAACCAGAGAATTCTTATATTTATTATGGTATTTTTGATTAGTTAATCAAGGGAATGTTCTAGTTACAAGAAAGTAAGAAAACACCCATGCAAAACTAATTTTCTACTGCATTTTTTTTTCTTTTTCAGTTGAAAAGATACAATGGGATTAGCATTTTCTACAACAATAGCAGTAATAGTTATATATGCTTGCATGTTCTTTTACAGTATTAACCTTCATTCAAAGTGTTCAGTGTAATATATGCCTCTCATTAAAAGCAGCAGTGAATCCTTTCAAAATCACTCTTTTAGCAAAACATGTGAATTTGATACTTATCTCCACTATACAAATGTAGCTGAGTAATTCTGAGAATTACAGAATTACAGAAGGGTTGAGGTTGGAAGGTGCCTCTGGAAGTCATCTTGTTCAACACCCTGGCTCAAACGGGGTCACCTACAGTTGCTTTCCAAGGACCACATGCGGGCAACTTTTGAATATCTCCAAGGATGAAAACTCCACAACACCCTTGGGCAAGTTGCCTTACTTCTCAGTCATCCCCACATTGAAAAAGTGTTTCCTGCAGTTCAGGGAGAGCCTCCTGTTTTTCAGTTTGTGCCTTTTGCCTCTGGTCCTGTCACTGGGCATCACTGAAAAGAGTCTGGCTCTGTCCTCTTCATACCCTCCCATCGGATATTTACATACTTACATGCCATCCCTTTAGGGTTGCTCTTCTCCAAGATAAGCAGTCCTGCTTCTCTCAGCCTTTCCTCATATTTGAGTGCTCCACTCTCTTATTCATCTCAGTGGCCCATTGCTGGGCTTTGTCCTGCAGCATCATATCTTTTTATTCAGAATAAGTAAAATAATTTGTTAAAGGAAGATACAGGCTCACAGGCTTAAGTAAAGTCTAAACAAGATGACAGATAAAGGCTGGATTTCAGTGTACTTCAGGATAGAGATTACATTCCTCTCCCAAATCTATAAACAGTATCTGGAGCTGTCTTAGAGAAGACATTAAAGAATCTTTGCATCCTGTGAAGGCAAGAAGCACAAATATAGTGAAGGAATTCTATAGATAAATGTCTTAACTTTAAACTATGATTATTCAAGATTTTTGTAGGGACATTAAAATGGAAAGTGGAGTCTTTTTATGTTACTTCCCCTTGCTCTCATACTATTGATTTTACCAAGATTCTCAAGTCAAGCTAATATACTTTGCCACTGCAAAGGAGGGATCTCCACCCCTCTGATTTTTCTTACCTTCAGCATTCATGGGAAACTTGTTCCACTCCTTCCTTTTTGGTGGAACTGACATTTGGTTAATAATATTGCAAGTCCATTCAGCTCAATAGACTGTCAGAAAACTGTTTTCTGTTTCACTTGTTGGATTAACTTTCTGCCAAACTAGTAAATTGGAATGATGTAGTGTGTGGTCAGGCTAGGAGAAGACAGAGGGGAACTGAGTAGGAGCCTTGGAGAAGAGCAAGATAACCCTTTTTACAGAGCATAAAGTCACTCTGTCAGCGCATCCCATCTCCTCTAAGTTCTTTCTGGGTCCCACTATCTGCTCTCCTCTTTACAAAAAAAAAGACCGTCTTTCAAATCTTTCCCATCCATGGGGCCTGTGGACCCACTTCTTTCCTTACGTTCTCTCTTACACAAGTAATACATGGTTATCTAGATTTCACTGTTTTTCAGATTAATATTTTCAATGGGCTCTGACTGGTCTATCATTGTTAACACTTCTTTCAAATGCAATATATCCAGTTGACAGTGGACCACTGAGTTAGAATTTGACTACTTTACTCTGGCTAATTTGTCAGTCTCCAGCCAACAGGGATGTCAACATAAAAGGTGGAGCTTATCAAGACAGCTGTAATGAAAAGTATTCATGAAAGATCAAAAACTCAGCTTGGACTAAATTTCTACTTAATATTACATGAAGACTAAATCAGTTGCCCTTTATAACAAGGAACAGAGACATTTTCTTCTCTTGATACTGTTAGATCTCCTTTTGTGACTAAATGCTAATGTCATACACATCCCATTTATTCCTCACGTTTGCCTTTCAGTCAGTCCTTTGAGTCTTAGTGCTTTCAAACTTCCATCTATAGTAGATAAATACAATAAATAATCCCAAATAGCTGTGTTACTGTTTAATATTACAGCCTTTCAGTTATTGGATGTCCAGAGAGGTGAGCATAATTTCAACATTATTCTATTTGCTCTGCTTATTACATTGAGAGGAATCTTCCTGGAAAAATAAATATCCTGAATATAACAAAAAGCTGAATTAAAATTAGAGAGAACTGACTGAAGGTTACTATGAAGGCTTTAAAAAACAATTAAGGATGAAGAAATCATCATTGTCAGTCTCAAATATCAATATTGTGCTCCACAAAGCCAGAGAATCTTTTCTTATCCTACCCCATATAAAGACATCACCAAGTGGAAGGAAAGGTCCTGGCATAACACGTTACAATATCTTTTCTCCCATTTATTCAGTGTCTCAAAAGCTGCCCAGTTGCTCCCTCCTCTTAATTTAGTCTTCCTTTTATATTGATATACAGCCAAAAACATTAGTATTGACATATGCATAATGAACCATTATGAAGAAAGTAGTAGATAAACTAAGATTTCACTTGCTCAGGCTACTGTATTTTATCACAAAACCATATATCACTCTTTAGTATTTACCCACAGTAATTTTTTTCCTGTGGTATTAATTTCTCTCTTTGCACCAGGAGGACTTTTTACAGGTTTGGGTTTTTTTCCCCAGAATAATTGTTTTCCAAAATACCATGGATTAAGAGTGCCCACTAGTGTCAGTGACTGAACCTTAAAGCTTTTTTATTCTTTTTCTGTAACTGAATATGAAAAAGAATTTTACTGGTACAGAAAACATTGAAAGGAACAAAGGCAGAAAGATTGTCTTCATTAGAGTTGGATCAAAATTTGGTTTTAAATTAAAGCCACTGGTCTTCCCTTTCACAGCAAATGTAAACGTATAGAAGAAGAGTATGTACTTTGAATAATTAAATCTGTGAATCTCTTCTCTGATTAATAATTACTTTCACACATTTTTAGATCTGAAGATAAATTAATTTGTGATTTGCATCTGATACTTTGTATTAACTGATATCTAAATCAGCAAATCTGGATTTGATTTTAAAGGTATAACAAAAAATCTCAGAATAATTTAAATGCGGTATTTTCATATGTACATTAGTTGCTATAATGAGAAAAGCAAAGAAATCAGTCAAGCAATTCTCTTTATTCTTATTTCTATTCTTTTAACAAGCAATAAAACATTGGTTCATCTGATACATTACTGTAATTTGAAAAGCATCATTTAGTATTTGTGCTGAAAAAATGTAATATTTATATAAATTATGATGTATGAAGTTAGTCTCTAAAGGAGTGAGGAAGAATGACATACCAGGAATGCAAGTCAAATAATCATTCCACAGCAAGAAAAAAAATGACAACCCCTTTTTTTAAAAAGAAGGCAAATTTTTTCTATTGAATGTGCTTGTCTGAACATATTACTGGATATTAAAATTTTGACTCTCCCAACTGCAGATTTAAAAAGTAGGAAATTTCCCCCATGCTGGAGGATATGTGTGTGCCACTCTCAATTATATCAGCTGGAGTGATACCAGAATATTTAAGTTAGGAATTGGACTTACACTGTGGAATTTACCTGACCTGGTTAAGCACATGAGGAAAAAGTACTTGTATTAGAGAAAATCACTTCTGTGGATACAGGACTGGGCATGACTCACTTAACTATTTAAAAATGGAGCACTATATCATAGTTCAAGACAAGGATTGTAGAATTGTTACAAGAAAAAAAAGGCAAATCCTCAATGTTTCTGACATTGCTGAGATGTAGCAGATAAGACAATGGGAACTCCACTGCTAAATTAATATCCTCATTCTCCAGAAAACAACAACTCTGACTCACGGATAGCAAATATTTCATAACAATTTAGCAAATGCCTGGGAAAGATCAGGCACTGCACCTCTTCAGATTTTTTTATTTTTAAAAAATAGTCCAGTTCCTAGAATGAACCAAATTATTTATATATAGACAGGAATAGTTAGCTCGAAACTGTGCATTTGCTGTTTAAAAGTACGTTTTATCCTTTCTGTAATTTGCTTCGACCTGATGAACCCACGTCATTCTCAGATGTCTTTAATTTGTCTTGAAATTTTTCCTCAGATATTTGTTCATTTGGTCTTCATCATGGTTATTATCAACAAGATATCATGAGGAGATGCACTCTCTGACATATGTACTTTCAAGAAGAGCAGCAAGAATCTTTAGAAAAATATGTGAAGTTTATCATATAATGCTTCAGATAACTTAGAGAGAAAACTTTATTTTAAAAAGAAAACTAACATTACTGTATTTCAGACTTCTACACTAATTAAATATTTCATTTTCACTGAATACCATGTAAACTTGGATAAAATCCAGACCATCAGGAAGCCTGGGGTTTTGTGCTTCAAAATGCCAAATGATGTTGGGCCTTCCAGTACAAGGTCTAGATCTGGAAGTGGTGTTTACTTACAGGTTGTTTCTTGTATAGATGGTGATTTAAATTGTAATCAAACAGAAATACATTTATATTTTAACATACATCTGAGAGAAACTATTGAGTTGATACCTGCAGTTGCCGGTACTGCAAAAAACAGACTACTCAGGAAAAAAAGTATTTTCTGAATTGTCAGCCAGGACAAATTGTAATGATAATTTTTGAAAAATTTGGGTATAATATATTCCTTTCTGGTTTCTAATAATTTTTTATCCTAAATGAGATTTATGCTATCATTTTAAATAAAAATTAGTCTACTGGATATTATTTGAATGGCCAGATTATTTCAGAAGTGCTTGATGCAGTGAATATCAATATTTTTAAAAGATCCAGGCTCATTTCGCCTCCAGGGACAATGGATTAATGCTGAAAATTATACCGTGTACAAATAGTTGTAATGGTTATGCATCATGCTAAGGAAATTATTCCTCAAAGAAACCTTTTTATTAGCTTGTTATTAGAATATTTTTTAAGATTTAATTTTTAAATTTTATCATTCTGAATGATAAAATAAAAATATTAATTACTGTGTTAAAAAGAGACAGGGTCAGGTTGTCACAGCCGTTGGTAAATGTGGTGAATGTGGGGAGTTAAAAACCCCCATTAAAAAGCATATTCAGTTTGAGGAGACAGCTTCCTAAGTATACCTGTGTGAAATATGTACCATTACACTGACGAAGATTGTTATTTGAGGTTCTTCTTTGCCACATGATTACCTTTGCTAAAGAACTATTGTTCTGACCAAGCTTTTTGATCACTGAAAAGTCATTGAAAAAACCTTGGACAGAAGGGTTATATATATATGACATAGGTACGTACTCCAAAGCTAGTTTCCTTGATTCCTTCTACAATTCTCAAAAAAAAAAAAAAGCATTTTTAAAATATATTTAGCATATTTTATAGTGGATGTTTACATCACAACAATATGAATTTTACTGTGAAAGTATCTATAAAATGAGAAAAGGATGATTAGTTCTTGTGTGACTAAAGAATATACATCTTCAACTGGCCAGATAAATCCCCTCAAAAGGCATACCCGATATGTTTTGAAAGGATTTAAATGACCGAGTTGCAAATAAGCTCTTCTGAAATCCCCATTAAGTTTTTATATCACTTGAATTAATGCTAGCAAATTTTAGATACTCAAAGAAGTAATTGACTTAGGAAGCTTCTCACTTTTAGGTATCTTCTATGTTCAGTGATCTTAAGATGTTTCTATAGTTTTTTATTTCATACTGTAGAAAGAACACAAAATAAAAATATGTTGTTGTGGTTTTAGTAGAGGGAAGGGGGCCATAAAGATGGCTCCTGTGAGAAGTTTCTGGAATTCTTCACCATTTCCAGCAGAGCCAATCTCTGATGGCTCTGAAGATGATGGACATGTCACTGGCCATGTTTGGGCCAATTAGAAAGGTTAGTTACGCCTCTGTGATGACATTTAAGGAAAAATCAAAACAAAATGTGCACGCAGCTGCTTTTAGTTAGACAAGGAGGAGGATGTGAGAAAATGTGAGGGAAAACAACATGGAGACACCAGGGTCAGTGGAGAAGGAGGGAGAGGAGGTGCCTCAGGCTCTGGAGCTGAGATTCCTCTGCAGGCCGTGGTGAGCCCATGGTGAGGTGGGGTGTCCCCCCTGCAGTCCATGGGGTCCATGAGGGATGCAGAGCCACCTGCAGTCCGTGGGTGAGGTGCCAACATTGGAGCGGGGAGATGTCGGAAGCCGCAGCAGCCATGGATGCCAGAAGAAGCCGCAGGAGCCGTAGATGCCAAGAGAAGCCGTAGCAGGTGCAGCCCAGTGAGAGACAGAGACTGAGATAAAAGTCCCGCAGTTTGTGAAGGAGGTGACCACGCTGGAGCGGGTGGATGTCGGAGGAAACTGCAGTCCAGGTGGGAGACCCGGTTGGAGAGAGAGGGGCCCCCTGCTTCCATACTGGAGCAGTTTGTCCTTGGAGGACTGCATTCCATGGACAAGAAAAACCACGCCACAGAGGTTCACAGAGAACTGTCTTTCGTGGGAGGGACCCCACGGCAAAAGCAGAGGAAAAAACTCCTCTCCCTAAGCAGGGGAAGAAGATCTTGGAAATGGACTGACCTGAACCCCCACACCCTGCCCCCCTTGCACTGTTGGTGGGAGGGAGGGAGGGGTGGGGAGTGAAAAGAAGGGTGTCTTTTAAAGGTTTAGTTTATTTCTCATATCCTCCTTCTAACTCAGGTAGTAATAAATTTCACTTTGCAACTTTTAAGCTAAGCCTGGTTTGTCCTTGGAGCGTTTTCTCCTGGTTCCTTGTCTCAACTCATAGACCTCTGAGTTAATTCCCTCGGTTTTTTTCCCCCCTCCTTCCCTCATCTGCCCAGCTGTGGCAGGGGAGGGAATGAGTGAGCAGCTGCTGTGGGTGCCTGGCACTTAGCCAGGATCAAAACCACAACATATGCATAATTTTTGCAGCTCATTTAAATGTCTACATTCAATTGTATTGAATAAAGATACACATTTATTTAGAATTAGATTAAAAGGCATGGAATAAGATTGATTTCACCTAAGAAATGGGTTATAGGTAGATGGACATATGCCCCTGGAGCTAAGCTAAATATCTCTATTCTTTTTGTAACTATTAGACAGCAATTGTTTTCATCACAGTACAATTCAACTCTGCTTTAGGTAGATATGAATGATTAGCAAAATTTATCTATCTTTGTCCATGGTCACAGTATCTTAACACATGAACGCTCTGAGCTACAAATAACAGGTATAATCTCATCAGTCTTGAGCAATAGTAATGAAAAAAATCTATTAGGAAATTAAATACACATTCAACCAACCCTAAATACAGTAAAATCTTCCTATATATGGAATTAAGAAGGTTTTCAGTAAGGCTATTGGGAAGATACCGTATGTGTCCACTTGCATTGGAAAGCTAAGACCCTTGTGCCCAACCCATTATGAGAACTTTCCACTCAGCAGCCTGCTGGTTTGGAGGGCAGTCTCACTGTCTTGTTCAGGGTCATAAGCCAACAGCTCAAGACAGACTCCTTCCCAGGTCTCCACACTTTTATTCAAGTATGTTACTTGCTGCTGGTGACAACCAGTGTCCTTGAAGGACTAACACTAACAATCTACAGAATAACATTCCTTATTATATACAATGATAACAGAAAATTGTGACACATTAAGGCTCAAGGATTGCTGGCAATAGTATCTGTAAAAATGTATTCAAAGCAATTCACAGACAAGCTCTCGTCACCAATCAAAGCCAGCTTGAGATAATCAATCGGCACATGTACAGTACGGATCTTACTCAAAGACTTACTTATGAAGGAGAAGACAGGTTCAGCCTCCTGACCGATTCCAGAAGTTACAATGGAGTCTTCCCCAACTTCTCCTCATTCTTAAATTAATTTTATACTATTTCTTTATGTTTAGGTGAAGCTTTAGAGACTCTATTCTACCTAACTTTGTTACTGGTTGGTGTAAAATTCTCTTGTTTCACTCTGAAAAATACAGTCAATAAAATATAGACACTTCCTCAGTGAGGGGCGGTCATGTCTTGGGGGTGGGTAACTGGGATGGAGGTGTGTGTTAGTTACAATTAGGTTATAATGAACTAAGCTCATCCAAGGACAGTGTTTTCAGCACAGATACTGGTTCAGCAGCAAGACGTCTCTCTCCCTCAGCTGAAGTCTGCTACTCGTTTTATCAGCTACAAAGTACCGTCGAGCTCCCCTTCCTTCAAGGATTCCAACAGAGCCTGAATTCCACTCCACCTTCCATTTCTTCCCCTTATCGCATTCTTAAGGATGCAGATTGGGTGTGTGGGGAATCATTGTGACATAAGTTTCAGGCTTGCCAACCACATTCCATCCAGGGAATAGTACTTGCATTTCACCCTATAATTTCCATACTGCTATAACTTCTGTTAAACTGAGAATATAATTTCCCAATTTTCTCTAATTTTACCCCCACCCGTCTTTGCACAAGCACTCACTAAGAAGCAAAAGTAAAACTGCAAATAGTTTGTCTCCTTCCAATTATTCAGTGATCAAGCAGTGTTGAAACATTCTTGGTGTGTTCAAACATCCTTTATGACACAATGTGTTTTCCTGTTTTCCTGAAAGCACCATGAAGCTTGAAATGATCTTTCATCCCACAAAAATAAGAAATACTTTAATTTATGCATTCAGACAGACTACATTCTACCACTTGAGATACCTCAAGTAGTAGAGGTATCTCAAGTGGTAGAATGCAGTCTGTCTGATCTAGAGAGGCTGTAAGCAAGGTAGATATACAGCTTTTTGATAAAATGCAGATGAACCTTCAGAAATGCAGGTATAGATCCTTACTGTACATAAATAATTCAAGAACAAATAATAGTTTTTACAGTAGCAGAGTTTATAATCTAAATATGGTCCTTGAGGTACTTGTTTATGAAGATCCAGATCTTAAAATAAGTTTTCTTTTTTGTAAATGCAAAAGTTTTGAGCTGGAAACATAAATCACTATTTGTTTTGGTGTGTTTTCTACTACTGCACATTGTGTTACCCTTGGGATTTGTCTTTCACTTCTCCAAAGATTTTATTACAATATTTAATAAAGCTCTATGATGTATCTTTTTTATTCAATTAATTCCTACAAGGAGTATTTTGTACCCTGCAGTTCTTCTTTCATTGTTTTGATCTGTGCCAGGCTGGTTTCAGTAGATCAAAAGTTTATAAATTCCTAACTCCCGAGTGGATCGAAACATAGCAGTACTATAAATCCTTGTGATAGATTTTCTTGTATCAAGATTACTTACTTTATGGTTGGGGGTTTTTGCATGGAATGATATTGACAAAAAAAGTAAGTTAGTTTATAAAATCTAGTATAAAATCTTTATTTACTTCATCAAACCTTTGTACTATATATGTTCATGGTACTTTAGCAGAGTGTGTTAGATGTATGAGGCACCTTTTTTACAGAAAATGGTCCCTAGACAGAAGCATAAATTCTAATTTAAATCACAACATGAAGATTATACATGTGTAATATTAAACAGAGGTTTCTGAAGAAAGACTGAACTAAAGTTCTGAAAGTTATTTTTTTCTAGCAGAAAATAAATAAAACCAACAAGAAAAAATAGTTTAATTTTTTTCTGTGGAAAGAATTATATGATTGGATTTATAAGAATTTCTAGATACTTTGGGTTTTACTAGATCAATGTTTGCTTTCATTTTAATCCTGTTTATGAACTAGTCTATCTCACAACAGAAAAATTTGGTATAACTAGTTTTTATCCTTTTTTTCATTCCAGCTGACCACTTGTTCATCTGTCGCGGTTTTGATCCTGGCTAAGTGCCAGGCACCTACGGCAGCCACTCACTCGTTCCCTCCCCTGCCACAGCTGGGCAGATGAGGGAAGGAGAGTGGAAAAAAACCGAGGGAATTAACTCAGAGGTCTATGAGTTGAGATAAGGAACCAGGAGAAAACTCTCCAAGGACAAACCAGGCTCAGCTTAAAAGTTGCAAAAGTGAAAATTTATTACTACCTGAGTTAGAAGGAGGATATGAGAAATAAACTAAACCTTTAAAAGACACCTTTCTTTTCCCTCCCCACCCCTCCCTCCCTCCCACCAACAGCGCAAGGGGGGCAGGGTGTGGGGGTTCAGGTCAGTCTGTTTCCAAGATCTTCTTCCCCTGCTTAGGAAGAGGAGTTTTTTCCTCTGCTTTTGCCGTGGGGTCCCTCCCACAAAAGACAGTTCTCGGTGAACCTCTGTGGCGTGGTTTTTCTTGTCCATGGAATGCAGTCCTCCAAGGACAAACTGCTCCAGCATGGAAGCAGGGGGCCCCTCTCTCTCCAACCGGGTCTCCCACCTGGACTGCAGTTTCCTCCGACATCCACCCGCTTCAGCGTGGTCACCTCCTTCACAAACTGCGGGACTTTTATCTCAGTCTCTGTCTCTCACTGGGCTGCACCTGCTACGGCTTCTCTGGCATCTACGGCTCCTGCGGCTTCTTCCATGGCTGCTGCGGCTGCTGCGGCTTCCGACATCTCCCGCTCCAATGTTGGCACCTCACCCACGGACTGCAGGTGGCTCTGCATCCCTCATGGACCCCATGAACTGCAGGGGGGACACCCCACCTCACCATGGGCTCACCACAGCCTGCAGAGGAATCTCAGCTCCAGAGCCTGGGGCACCTCCTCTCCCTCCTTCTCCACTGACCTTGGTGCCTCCATGTTGTTTTCCCTCACATGTTCTCACATCCTCCTCCTTCTCTAACTAAAAGCAGCTGTGTGTTCATTTTGTTTTGATTTTTCCTTAAATATGTCATCACAGAGGCGTAACTAACCTTTCTAATTGGCCCAAACATGGCCAGTGACATGTCCATCATCTTCAGAGCCATCAGAGATTGGGTCTGCTGGAAATGGTGAAGAATTCCAGAAACTTCTCACAGGAGCCATCTTTATGGCCCCCTCCCCTCTACTAAAACCACAACATCATCACCCTGCACTGCTTATACAAATGTATGTGTATATATGTCTATAAGTAATTAGAAAAATCATTCCCATTATATACAATCCGAAAACCCACAATTGTCTTTATATCACAGGTTAGGGGGTACAGTTGGGGGAAAATAGATGAGTATCATGTAGAATCTGAAACTGTTTGAAGCAGTTTTTGTCACTTTTAAAGATATATGCTGAATTATGACAAATGCAACATACCTAATATGAAGTGAAAAAGCAGGCTAGTAAGGGATTTCAACCATTTTTAATAATTTTTGTTGTTTCTATTTCTGTTCTGCTCTCAGTTCCCTTCCCTTTACACCCTGCCCCACCTCACCTCACCCTGTTCCACCCTGTCCTGTCCCATCCTTCTCTCTATCCAAGCTAACACTAGAATAATGTGGAAACTTCTGGTTTTGCCTCTGGTCCTGTCACTGGGCACCATGGAAAAAGGCCTGGCTTCATCCTCTTTGCAACCTCCCCTCAGGTGTTTATAGATATTATTATTGAACTATAAAAACATTTAGATTGGAAAAGACCTTTAAGATCATTGAATCTGACCATAAATCTCATATGGTCAAGTCCAGGATTAAATCATGTTTCTAGGTACTACATCTTTAAAATAGCTTCAGGAGTTGTGACTGAACCACTTCTCTGGGCAGCTTATGTCAACACTTGACAATCCTTACAGTGAAGTTATTTTGCCTAATATCCAATCCACCTTCCCTGGTGCAACTTGAGGCTATTTCCTCTTGTTCTACAGTTTTTTATTTGGTAGAGGAGACTGTCCTGCACCTGGCTACAGCCTCCCTTCAGATAGTTCTAGAGAGCAATACGGTCCCCTGAGCCTCCTTTTCTCCAGGCTAAACACTCCCGCAGCTACTCCTCATAAGAGGACTAGATGTGTACTTTAGACCCTTCACCAGCTTTTCTGGATACCTTCCAGCACCTCTATGTCTTTCTTGTGGTGAGGGGTCCAAAACTGAACACAGGATTTGAAGTGCAGCCTCACCAGTGGCCCAGTACAAAGGCATGGTCACTGCCCTGGTCCTGCTGGCCGCGCTATTTCTTATAGAAGAAAGGATAATACTTGCCTTCTTGGACACATTGAAATCTCCCCTGAGCCTTTTCTTTTCCAGGCTAAGAGGTTGTCTCAGCCTTTCCTCATTGGAGAGATAGTCCATCACCTTCATCATCTCCGGTGGCCTCTTACTGGAGCCCTTGCAGTATGTCCATGTCTGTTTTGTACTGAGGAGCCAGAACTGAGGATGAATGTAGTCACCTAGTTCCAATCAACTGCTACTTCATGGTTGTTCATCCTATGGCTGTGATTCAGCTAGATCTCTCCAGCTAGATCTCTCCAAAGCAATCCAGCACAGATGGGGCTACCTCTCAGCATCCAGAGCCACTGGGAACCAAGGCCGGAAATTATTCCCTGCCTTTTTCTATTTAACAATATTGATGCAACCATAAAGACTAGTTCATGAATTCACAGTGTGTGTAATTATTTTACAAATGAACCAGGCATCCAGATTCAAGTCTTTGATGATTTGGTTAAGCATGCTGCAGTATGTTACGACTTTAGTTACTTTAGCCATTCTATTCCCAGAGAGTATGAAATCATAAATGCCTAATTACAGTTTTACCACTTCAGTGACAAATGTAGCAGAGTAGATAAAAATTTGTTCAGGGGAGGATTTCAGCTGAAACATAGGACTTTGAACTGAAACAGATGAAGTTTTAGCAGATATTTTCTTTTCCTTCTTCTAAGGACTTGCAAAATAAGGGAAGCTAACCTGGCCAAATTTTGGCTTGTACCTACTTTCTTAAAGTAAGTATTCTTCATTAATTACTTCCTTAAACTAAGTATTTGCCAATAGAAGCAGATATGTAAGGAGAAATAATTGATATTCATGGTACAATAGCCACATTAAACATGTTTTTTGTAATAGAGTAATTCTAGATGAATACCATGGAGCAACTGGCCATTAAAAGTACAAAATATTAAGAGGTCTCCAAGAGAGTTTCTTTTGCTTATGTTTCATCCAAAAGTAATCCTCATTATGTTCTCTAATGTCGCTGTTGAACCGCTAGCTGAGTGAAAAGATCTAGACGGTCGAGTGGCATAAATTTGAATTTATTATTTAATTCTAAAACTTATATAGACTTTTCAAAGGTCCTCTGGATTGGGTCAATCCAAAACCTCCCCCTAGGCCGATTGGCCAGGTTAGAACTGCCCATGTTTTCCAGAGACCGTTTCAATAACATCTAAACTTTATCTTTATTTATAAAACACAGGAAGAAGAAGAGAAAAATTCCCATGGGAAAGAATCTGTGTTACCACACTCTAAGACTGATTTATAATGTTAACCAAATATAGGAAGTGCAAACATTGGTAGATCTGCTTCAAAAGCAATCTATGATCTGAACTAAATTTCTAATAAATACATACTACAAAAGCATCAGAAAGACCTTTGACCTCTTAATGCCTGGTTTTATTTGAACACAAACTATGGTAATGAGAAAATTCAGACCCAAATAATAAGACATTATGAGGATTAAAGAGCTCATTAGCCAATCTTTTCTCTGCCTTACGTGTCCTGCCATGTGGAGTGTTTTCTTCCAGTCTTGGTCTAAAACAAATTTTACTGGCTTTGTGCTTTTCAATATACTTTGCACAGTACAATCAAATTTTCTTCGGGAGGGAACTTGTCTATATTTCCTCCAATCTCCTCTAGCAGTAAAACTGCTGTAAATTCCTAATGTGTCTCTCTGTACCTCCCTGAAAATAATTCTTCACTTTCAGTGAAGAATAATGTTCTGTTCGTTGCATGCACTTCTACCTGACCTGGAAAGTAACAGGAGAAGACAAACACGTAACCTTCCTGTCTTGTGTCCATCTGTATCCTTTAAAAAGTACAGAACACATATTTATTGTGAACAATAAAAAAAAATTAGAAAAAATTGAATTCACTTTACTATTTAAAGCAAAAATAAATCACAAGCTCCTAGAGAGAGATAAGTCTGTTTGTCTTGTCCAAAACACAGATGGCTTCCATTACAATTATGTGTTGATAGGCAACTTTTTAAACTCATTTATCCAGAGATATTCTTCCATTTGCATTAAATCCTCGGGGAAAGAAAAAAAAAAAAGGAAAGAAAAAAACCCATACCTTTGTTTGTTTATTTGTTCTTTTTAACATCTAGTTTGTCATTGTTTTGGGGGAGTTTTTGTTCGTTTTGGTAGGCTCGTTTTGTTGTTGTTTTTTAATCCCCTTTTTTCTCAGTGATGATTTGGATGGGTTCTCTAAGGTACTGTTGCTGTCAGGATGTCTGTCAATTGCCATGGTGAGGATCAGGCTGCACATGGAAATACATTTTAAGTGGATACAGGGAGAGGTTTCTTGGGAGTAATGGTAGAAGGCATCTAAATTAAGAAGTGTCATGATGCTATAAGAAATGGGTTCCAAGTAAAGCATCATTTATAGTCTGTTTGGCTTTAGGCTGAGATAGTCAGACTCCTGTATTCATCTTTTCTCTCCTCTTCTTCCCTCCTTCTTTCCTCCCTCTTTCTCTCACAGCTATCAGTTTCATCCTTTTATAGAAAAGGTTTATTCTTTTCCATGCACTGTGTAATTCTGGCTTAGTTTTAGAAATGGGCTTTTCCAGGAACAAAAAGTAAATGATACTAAGAGCCACTGTTGCCCCAGCAGGCTAGAAATTAACTCAAATGTATACATATTGGTATTACAACAATTCTCAAAATGTTCAACTTTCCCTGTTTTTTTCTGCTATTCCCAAAACTCAGATTTCTGTTAACACCGGATGAAAATCAATGGTTAGTTTAAAGAAGATTCATAAATTGTGTCTGAAAACTGCCTAAAATAACTGCCAGTACATATATATTACAAAAGATCTATAGACTTCACAGTTCTTTGAAAAACAGTTTTGTAAATGATAAATACCTGTGTCTAGCCTCCATCACCTATTTTTACCTTATGCCAGGAATCTAAGCTTCAAGCAGACATCCTAATGAGGGTGCATGCTGTGACAATCTGCTAGGTAAGCTACTATATGCAGAGCAATTTCATTATTTTTAATATATGTGGTCTGCCTCTGAATACTTGATGTTTCCTTTTACTCCTATCTCATCAAATTCTGGTAAAGATCCATGAAAAGGCAAGAACGAGAAAAAACACATCAGTGCTATAAACGCCTTCTTAGCTTTGCATTTATAAGCCATTTTTTGTTAGTGTAATTGAATTCCCTGATAAGCACCTGGGACTTTTTTGTGTTGTTGTCCTTAGATTAGTAATGCCTTCTCCTAACCTAATGTGCAACAGCAATTTTTGTCTGCTCATGATTCCTTAGCTAACAAAATTATTTTCTACATAAGATATCTTTCCTGTTGAGTTCATGTAGTCAGGAGTTTCAAAACAGCAAGAATCAAGATCTGAGAGGAGAAAAAAAAATTACTTTTTCCTACCCATTGTTCCATTTCACATGATATACTTCAATCCTGGTAGTTTATCATGAGCAATATATTGTAATTCAGTAGCAGTAAAACATCATAACTTTAAAGTAATAAATAAGGATTTGAATGCCTGCTTTAATCTAACAAATTCAGTTTCTTATGGCTTCGTAGGCATATCAAGAACAGACAGGGCAGAAATTATATTGAAGAAAGGATAACCCTACAGTGTCAGAATCGAAGCTTGTAATGCAGCCATGAAGGGTAAAACAACCCTTGTACTTTCATGCTGATTATTTCAGACAACTAAATTCTGCAGTCAGCACGAGTCAAAATGGATCCCACCTTCCCTCCTACTGGAACTGTAATAACTATTCTTAGTAATTCTATGGTGATAAATATTTTACTGTAAATATTCTTCTGATCACAAGAGCTTTTTCAGATACCTCAAGAACAAAAATGTGAGCTGTCTGAACACAGTAATTATTCACCTAAAAGACTATTTGACCGAAGTTGTTACATTATCAAGATGGCTTTGAACATATTTAAAATTCAAAATATTTATCTAATTGAACATAATTATATACTCTATAACTATAAATATTGCCTTCAATTAAAAAAAACTATATAGTTTTTTAATATATTTATAAAATAACGGTGTATATATATAAAATAACATTAAAATGTTTAGATTTCTTGTGGTAAAACAGTTTAGTTAAACTCTTTGAATTCAGGGGTGTGCTCACTTATTTCTTAACCAAAAATTACTGTTTAAAATTTGTAGCATTGTTATTGCTCCAAATTAATTTCTACTCTTAATGCTAAGCACTAGAAAGGCATGATTCAATGTTTCCTATGTCCTTGTATTCTTTCCTAGTCAATCCATGATTCACCTAGTGGGAATGTTGCTAGAACTAACAGGATGTTGTTAATTTCTGTCTAATCACAGAATCACAGAATCACAGAATGGGTAAGACTGGAACGAATCATAGGGGTCCATCAGGTCTGACCAGTCTGCTCAAGCAGGGTCATCCTAGACCACATGGTACAGTTTTGCATCTTGACAATCTGTTCCAGCGCTCAGTCACCCACATGGCAAAATCCTTCCCCATGTTCAAGGGGAATTTTCAGTGTTCCAGTTTCTGCCTGTTGCTTCTTCCCTTATTGCTTGGCATCACAAAGAAGTGCCTGGCTTCCTCCCTTCAGATACTGGCAGATATTCATGAGGTCCCCTCTCAGCTGTCTCTTCTCAAGGCTGAGCAGGCCCAGCTCCCTCAGCCTTTCCTTGTAAATCAGGTACTCCAGTCCCCTTACCATTTGTTCCTGGACATCCACTAGACCAGCTGCAGGAGCTCCATGTCTCTCTTACACTGAGGACGCAGAACTGGACACAGCACTCCAGATGTGCCTCACCAGGGATGATCAGAGGGGCAAGATGACCTCCCTTGTCCTGCTGGCAATGCTCTTCCTAATGCAGCCCAGGATACTATCATCATTGTTGGCCACAAGGGCACTGTTGGTTCATGAATAGCTTGTTGTCCACCAGGACCCTCAGGTCTTTCTCCAGAACAGTCTAATAGGAAATTATTTTCAGAGCTGTTCATTTCTTTACTGGAAACTTTTAATGTGTCAGTTTTTTCAGTTTGTTTTCTATTCCTACAAGATATAAATTTTTGAGATCAAAAGATTTCAATTGGAAACAAAAGGACCTATCATAGGTATGATATGTATTATATTAGGAAGCCCTGGTTAAACTAGAAGCAAAGTGATCTGTGATCCAGAAAAATCCCATTTTGAGACTTTGATACATCTTCATTAACCTATTCATTTTTTATAAGCCCTCAGTACCCGGTGATATCATAGCTCTCATCTGAAACACAAACTTCAAAAACTCTTTTTGTACAACCATGAGTAATTGTGCATACAGAGTATTCCCTGTGAAATGAATGTAGGTAAAACAGAAGTCCAAGTGTGGTTTAGATAAATCCAGAGTCATAAAATTTAATTTGCATATAATAAAAACATAAAACCAGGTAACATCTGCATCACAACAGGGTTTTTTTAATTGCCTACAATTACAGCACCACAATTATAGAGAAATTCAACCCAGAAATGGATTACATCTCATTATGACATCTAAAGCAAATTATGTGGTGTGTGTTTAGTCTGAATACATACATTCTTATATACATTTGTATTTATATATGCATATAAATATGCACACAATATTTAACAAGAAGTGTTGAACATTGTGTAAAAAAGAAGAATATAAACAATTTATTTCTTTGCAATCCAGTTTAGAAGTAAGTACACTTAACAATTCTGCTATTTGAACCACAGAAAATAACACAGAAATTGCATTTAATAAATATGGAGAAGTTGCAAGGAAAGAGAAAACATTGGTTTCTTTTTTCATTTTTTCCCCCAAAACAGTTATAAATTTGAATCCAGAGATAAAACAGAATTATTCAGATAATTATGTATATATTTTGCATTTTCAGAAGCTCATTGCCTACCATAACCAGTTTCTGCTATGGGTTTCTGTGGCTAAAATATCACAACGGAAGGAAGTGCACATGTTTAAATAAGAAAAAAAAACTTTACTATGGTGCATTAATGCATCTACGTGTTTTCCTATTTAATTTTTTGTGACCAAATAATCCAGTTTGCCAAAAGGCTGAGAGTAAAACAAGTGTCATTTACATGAAATGTTTAACTCAGAGTAGGAACAAAAATACAATAATAATGATCTTCAAATCAAGTGAAATCACAAAGGGCTCTATGCTGGTATGTGTCCTCATTAACATTGCTATCAAACACCTGCAGGAGGCAGTACACTGACATCAAGCTTGCAGGTACACACCTGTAGGTTGTGAGTCAATACTTTGAAGGGTGGAGCCACCCAAAGGATCCTAAAAAGGGTGGTAAAATGCATTAACAGAATATTTTGAAAGGACAAATGCAAAATCCAGCATCTGGATTATATGTGTTACAACGACATGAAAAAGAATTATTTAAATAATTTGAAGCTTTAACAAATTTCTTGCCTGAAAAGGCTAAAGATTTATGATTCAATGTCCACATGGTGGTGTAAAGTCATAAATGCATATGTCTCTGTGATTGTGGGTAAGTGTTTTAATGGGGAGAAAAGATGTTGGCAATAGACTATTGTTTTGGTTTTAAAGACAGGTATTTGCTAAAGAAGGCAGAAGCCTCTTTTAGAATAGGAAAATGTAATCCCCTTCCCTTTGAATTGGTAAAATTTTGAAATTAAGGGGCTTTCAGGCAATGGTATGAGAAAAGAGGAATAACAGTCTTTTACTAATATAGTTTTATATATATATAGTTTTNACTTACGGACAGTCTCTTTTCCTTTTGTTGGCAATTCCTTTTTGGTGCAGTCACAGTCACAGCCAGCAGGGGCACTGGTGCTCCCGGTGCACAGGGAGGGTGCGAGGACTCCCCTGAGAGGGGAAAGGGGGCTCGGGGATCTTGAGGGTTTTTTTTCTTGAGACACTGGAGCAGATGGTGGAGAGAGTTGATAGAAGCACGTAGTTGAAGACAGAAGCTTACAGTGGAGGAAGATTCTTTTTGGAGCTCGAGTAGCCTCTCTCTCTCTCTCTCCTTTGGATGTTTAGAAGTGAAGTACTCTCCAGCTGTGCTTGGTTTTTTTTAACTAGTCCCATTCTCTTAGTATCTCCGCCCCCCTCTGAGGGGGAATCTTAGATACTAGGGAATCTTAGATAACAGGCTAGTTAGCTGCACTCATCTCAGAGCCAACTCTTTGTCTTTCTTAATCACCTACCTATTATTGCCTCCCAGCAACTAATCACCCACCCATTATCACCCCCCAGCAACAAGAATGGTGAAAAATTCCTAAAATAGAGAGACAAACAAAAAAAGAAAAAGTATCCCAAACCAGGACAACTAGTTAATTTATAAAGAAGATAATCTATGTATAATGCACTGTCTATCTGAAATAGTCATAGGTTTTTATAAGAAAAATGGTAAAGTTTCTTTTATGTTAATATTGAAGAACATGTTAATGAGTTATTATCTTATTTTTATTTTCCTTCAAATGGAGAAAAATAAATTCATGAAACAAATTCCTTATTTATTTATTTTTATCCAATTCAGAATCATTTTAATTTTTAATGTCAGATAATCTGTAATCTCAACAAATCAACAATAAAGCACACCTTAAAATTATATTTCTGAGGTTTAATTAGTCTAATTTCTGATCCATCCCATCCTTTGAACTCTGCATTTATTTTCTCATAGTTCTTTGTGAGGATAAAACAGAACTTTGTATTCTAGACAGCTCCCTACCAAAACTGTTTATAATCTACAATTTCAAAGTGTCCTCAGGAAATGTGTTTTTCTTTTCCTACCTGGAAAAGGTGCCAAACCTGTCATGCTTTTCATGTTTTTGATAAGACTGCTACATATTAAAGACAAAATCACTGATAATACAGCCATAATATATAGACTATGTTTTTCCTCATAAATTTGACTTCAAAATTCAATAGACAATATCATCTACTTTCAAAGTCTTCATATTACTAAACACTACAGATAACTGAATCAAGATGCTCATAACATATACACACATTTCATGCCTCATATATTAATTTCTAACTTCATTAAATTTATCTTCAAGATGGCAGGTATATAGGGAAGACTGCCTTTAAACAGTTAGCAGAACTGTATCCTAAAAACTTAGCAATGTCAATCCACTGACACTGCTTTGTGTTATCTTTGGAGAATTAATCCTCACCAAATGAATGATAGTGGTGTCTTTATGCCTAAATCTTTGTTAATAAGTGTGAACATTAAGATGGATCAGAAGACTGCAGTAATTATTTGGTTTGTCTATACTAAGATTTATGTTAATTCTAAACATGATCCTGTCACAAAATGCCAGAATTTAATTTAAAGAAAGGATTATACATAGATTAGCTGTCCTATTTAAAGAAAAAAGAAAAAGAAAAAAGAGGGTAAAAAGGAACCAGACACACACATGATCAAATTTAGGTATGAGATATAACATTGTGAAATTACTTTTTATTAGCTCTGCACAGGGCGTCCTATAAAATATAATAATTAGATACATTGCATTTAAATGCAATTCGAACAAGTCTACAAATAAATGAAATCATTTCTATTTTACAGATTATGAGAAATTGATAATCTTCAAACTGGATATAAATTATGAGAATAATGTAAGGAGGAAAAGTTAGGAGTATAACAAGGATGACATTGGCATGGTAAGTATGCTATTGACTTAGTGATATGAGACTGGTTTACTTAAATATACTTTAGTAGAGTGTGTTAAAATGATGGTTCTCAGAAGCATATAAAGAAAAAAAACAGGAAATGTGATCCTAAGAAAGGGTTTTAAACGGGTTGTTTTGTGTTTTTGTCATATCTTTTGTGTTAATTTCCCACTGTACACAGATATCATTCCACATATGAACTCAGTTAAGGGTTTCATTTTCACATATCATTTTAACCTTACCTTTCACTTTTCAATTTGTAGGAAAAGACCTTTTTTGCTTTGGAGTTGCAAAAGCAATGTTAGAAAACAAATTATTCTTTAGGTTCACCGACCTGTCACAGATACTACTGAATTTCTTCTGAAAGCATTTGAGAGACTCAATCCTTTGTGAGAAAATAACTAAAACTATATGAGTTGTACTTTTAATGACTTTATTTAAATTTTTAGCTTAAATTCATGTGGAAGAATATTATCTCTAAGTTCACCTGAAAATTATATCCTTACATTTACCTTGTTCTCAGATGTAGACTTTTCTAATTCCATTTTCTATGCCTCAGCACTAATCCTATTTTAATTAACACTGATTTTTTTTTTTTTGCTAAAAGTCTTTGACTGCAAAATAATTGTATTTGTTTTTCTTGTCTTTCTGTTTTATTCTATTTGAAGCCTGTTTTATGTCAAATACTTAGAAATTCATAGGTGAAAGGGGACTTAACTATTAAGATTGGTAATGGGATGCCGGCAGTATTTATGATTAAATTATACAAAAGAAAGGTATTTCTAGCTGAAATATCTAAAGATGATTAGTGGTTCCTAGAAACACAGAATCATAGACTAGTTTGGTTTGGAAGGGACATTTAACAGTCCTCTAGTCTTGCAATGAGCAGGGACATCTTCAATTAGATCAGGTAGCTCAGAGCCCCATCCAACCTGACCTTGAAAGGTTCCAGGGATGGGGCATCCACCACCTCTGTGGGTAACCTGTTCCAGTGTCTCACAACTCTGATTGTAAAACAATTTAACAACAGTTTAAATCAACCCGCCTTTCGTTTAAACCATTACACCTTCTCTTACTGAGAAACAGTCTGTCCTCATCTTTCTTGTAATCTCTCTCTAAGTACTGGAAAGCTGCTATAAGCTCTCCCTGGAGCCTTCTCTTCTCACCCCAACTCACTCAGCATTTCCTTATAGGAGCGATGTTCCATCCCTCTGACAATTTTTACTAATGTAATAAATAGGTAATTCTGGAAATATTTTTAAAGCAAAAATCCCTATGCTTTCTCACCTATTGTTCATTTGTATTTTAACATAAGAAGCATAAGTGGGGTCAAATATGTAAAGTTATAATTCAAGTAGAAAATGTGTAGAGAATGGGAAATTCAGACAGAAGTACATGGAATTTCAGGAGTAAGGGGATAATGAGCATATCTTCTCATTCATTTTATGAGTAGATTTTATGAGTAGAAATTTTAATATGAATTCTCACTTCTTTCTTTGTCTAAGGGTCATGGTGGACAGGACCTTCAGCCTTGACCTTTTTATTAAAGGATGGTGTGAATTTGCCACAGATTCACCTTGGTAAAGATTAGGCTACAAACAAAGCAGTTGCTGGAAGAACTGTAACATCAGTTGCAGAGGTGTTTGAGGGTTTTTCCTTTTTTTTTTTTCCTCACAATCCTTGAAATTTTACAGAATTATTTTGTTTTCACTTACAATACGACATTGAAGAGAGGGGATCTACTTGGAAAAGAATTTGTGCAGTATGAACACTTTGCATGATCGCTATCAAAAATCTGAAAGGGGAGATGTTTGTTTGGAGTTTTGGGGTGTTTTTTTCAGACAAATACTGTGTGGAAGATCAGCTCTGATGCTGGAAGTCTTTATTTCTCTGGAAGCTCAGTCTTCCTGAATTGAGAATACAACTTTTCTCAGGCTTGAAAGTTGAAGTGACACAGATATTACCTGGAGTGAACAATTCAAACATACTAAAGTCTGTTGCTTTGCAGACACCACAATACAACAGATTTGGAGAGCAGGAAACCCCACTTATGTTTCAAGTGTAGAATTCCTCTACTTGTAGCTTTCCATCCAAATGAACTGCAGGAGACTCGATCTATTAAGGCTCCAAAAAAAATCCATTGATATCTAATGCCAGTGCTTCTCTGGTTTAGGTTTCTATTATAGTTCTCAGTACACGTGTGCATGAATATGGACAGATTGCCTTAAAGGAGTCCTTCTGCAGGAGTATCTCTCTTCTGAGCTGATTGAAAATGGTAATATTCACTGGTGTTAGTGACATTAAACACCACTAAATAATGAAACCCTAATTGAATGTCCTTTTTTTGTGAGAGAGTGAATAGGACTTCGTGTGCTTCTTTTCTTCCTGGCAAATAATAGAATCAATTAAAAGTGCAGTTTTGAAAGAAACTATCCAAAAGCTACTATACTGCAATTATTCATGTGATTAAATAGAACTGAGAAGATAGGGCCTTGTAAGAGTTTTTAGAAATTGGATCATAATAAAACAGTTCAGATTAAATGCTTTGGGTATGTTACAGAGATATAGTGCATTAAAAGCAACTACTGATTAGTGTTTCAAATTTTACTTCCAGATATAAACATGAGGTGATGAGGTAGCTCCAATTTCAACTCTGTGGTCTAAAGCAGAAGACTGCAGATTTATAAGGAGACTTTTAAATTTCACATCACAGAAACATGCTCTAATCACTATGCATAGGATAATGCTTTCTTCCTAGTTTCTTTGAATATCAGCAATTTTACTCCTAAACTTGAGATTAATGTACTTCAAATTGAAAAAAAAAATATGCCTGTAAATAATATCTAATATTCCATTATTCTTCCTCTCAATCTAAGGAGAGGAAAAAAATCAGCAATAATTTTGGAAAAACAAAAAAAATTTCTCACATTTTAGCTGGCTAAATCAAATATTATTTTATTTTTCCCTTGCTTTTATTTATGAAAAGGCATTGTAAGCATTTTGTGTAGGAAGATTGTAAACACTTTGAATGAGAGTAATACACATTTTAGACTGACATTCTTAAATATTCTGCTGAATTAAATGTAAATGCATTATGCATATGAAAGAAAGAATATTCATGCTCACTGGTATGCTTAATGTGTTATTTGCCTAAGGTACTTGAGTAATTATCCTGGTTTGAGACAAACTTTGGGAGGAGACTCCAAAAGGATGTCTCCTCTAAAAAGGCAGAATTACAGCCCCTCCCCCCAGCCAAGGTTCGGAATTAAAATCTTCTTGGAGGGACATGAAAAAGGAACTGTTTCTTTGACAAGCAAGGTGCACGCAGGCAAAACAAAACAAAACTTGAATAATATTAGACTGTAAACCTTCTCTACCGTGGAGAAAGATGGTGGATTTTTCAGAGTCTCTCTTTTCTCTAGTTCAACTCCTCCTGGAGATTTGGCCCGGCTGGGCCAGGGTGTCTGGCAGCTCCTGGCGAGGGTCCCGCCGACTGTCTCTCCTGGAGATGGTCTGATTTTTTTCAGATACGAAAAAACAAGCCGAACAGTCAAAAAAAAGGAAAAAAAACCCAAAAGAAAACTGCAATCCCAGCAGGAAGGGGAAAGGGAAAAAAACCCTCTGTCCTAACTCACAGCTGGACAGACTACTGAAAGGAAAAAAAACCTTGCGCTTTATCTCAAAGAGATAAAAGCAAACCATGCCAGGTTTTCTTTCTGCTAGCTCAAGGTTACAGGACCCATTCCTGGGCTTAAGCAAATGATAGGAAAAAGAAAAAAAAAAAAAAACCACCAAAAAAACCCCCCCCAGAGCATAAAAATCACCCCAAGACAGTAATTCTTAATTTCACTCTCTATCTAATATGTGAGTTGTTGCCTAGTATTTCAACTCTATGAGTTCAACTAGTCACGAAATGTGAAAGTAAAGCAAACATAAAAAAATAAATGACAAATGGAATTTGGGATATGATTTTACTTTAAAATTCTTGTTATATAACAACTGGCACTATGATGTGGTACTCATCATGTTTGTGTTGCCTCCAGCCTGAAAAGCTTCTCTGAATCTGACAGTCTTACAGAGTTTATTTATGTTTACCCTCAGTGTAATTTGGCTCAACAATACATCTTCATCTTCATACCTAGCTTGTTGCGCATTAGTTCCTCAGGAAAGAAAAAAATTCTCCTTAGAGAGGTTTTTGTTTGTTATGCAGACTTTTATCGACCATATATATGAAAGATCATGTTTCTAATGTCTGATGCTGTAAGTCCTTTGTATTGAAAATCTATATTCTTTTATTTAGCTAACATTGTTTGTTATTTTCATTTAAGGGTTTGGGAAAATTCTAAATAATTTTTTTCCCTTCTTAAGTGTCTTTAAATACAGAATAGCCATTAGTCTCCCTTTCTTTTGTGAGATTTACTAAAATATCAATTTCAAGTTAAACTGATCTCCAGTGTGTGAGAAGGAAGTCTCACAAGCTTAGGAAGCTTAGCACCTTTTTCACATGTAAAATTTATGTTTCTGAGGAACTGGCATATGTGTTTTACCTTCTCCCATTAGATTTCTCTGCCACATGTATGCTTGTACTTAAAAGTAGAGTTTAAGATATTCTGCCACTTTACTGAGTAATAACTCCTCCTTGTGACTTTCAATATGTCAAGACAAGAATAAAGCCAGGCAGGGAAAGAAGAGTTAGTGGGAATAGGCAATCCAAGTGCAGAATAGTTCAGCTTCATTTTTGTAAATACACAGTCTAGAAAATGAAAAGGAAATCACTGATTTTTCAAATGTCATTTTAATAACTTTTTTTTGTAATTGTCAATTATGCCTCAAAGTTTTCATGAAGATTCTGTTTTGAATTTACACTAGTAAGTAGGCTATGACACCTTGATGACTAATTAGACATATTTTACATAGATGTATTTTCCATTGTCACGTTAGAATTATTAGAAATTACCTCTGTCTACAACAGAGATTAAAGATTAGAACAAAACCAACTGATATCTCTGGAGAACAGCTACAGCAAGTGTGTCTTCCTTTCTGAAAGTACTTCAAAAGTAGCACCTCCCTTTCCCCTCCTCCCATTATTTCTACCTGTATTATAATTTCCAAAGGAGCTTAGGGTATTTCCAAAAAAAAAAAAAAAAACTGGTTTGGATTTTTTTCTATTTAATGTTCATATCATTAATATTTCAGACTGTCAGTCTGACAAATTCATAAATGAATGGAATATTAAAGGAACAAGGGGAATTACACCATATGCTTTCAAAATATGTGAGGATTATGAAGTCCTTTATATTAAAAAGGTAGATCAATCTTACTTTACCTAATCTAACAGCAGCAAAGGTAAATTACAAAGCATGTGGCAAAGACACATAAATTAGCAGTTTGCAAAAATTTAACATTACAATAACTATGTCAATCATATAAAATCTTTAAAGCAGTTTTAGGAAACCTTTTTGTGGAATTATGATTTAAAATTTAAATTTATTTTTCCAGATTAAAAAAAATGTGTTTGGCTTCAGTTTAAGTATTGTGCTACATGAATATTAATGAGATTCCTTTAGAAAAATAAAGGCAAGCTTAAGAAATCAGATCATTAAGTCACACAGTTATTTATCTTCCTTATGAGAGCAGCAAATACTTGATTTCTTTAAAGAAGACAAAATATATATATATACAAACAAGAAGAAAGCTAGTCTCAACAGGTGATGAAAACTACAGTTTTTGAAACTAAAAGCAAGAAAAAATATAGAAACATGGAATTGTTTGGATTGGAAGGGACCTTTAAAGATCATTTAGTTCTCCTTCCCTGCCATGGGCTGGGACACCTTCCACTACATCAGATTGCTCAAAGCCTCATCCAACCTGACCTTGTGGTGGGGAACCCACAACTTCTCTGGGCGACCTGTTCCAGCATCTCACGATACTCATCATATTTTTTCATTATTTCTAGTCTAAGTCTAACCTTTATCAATGGATTAAAACTGTTGTCCCTTCTTGTGTCTCTACAGGCCCTGGTAAAAATTATCTGTCTTTCTTACAAGCCCATTTTATACACTGATAATTCTGACATTCCCTTAACATCATATCTCAGAACTTCTGGGAGAGGTTACAATATAGAATCATAGAATACCCTGGCTCTACATATACAGGAGATTCTGAGGAATGAATTTTACTGATTTCTTTACATTGTGTACTTTGGCTACACTGATATCTTAAAATGCTTAGCCAGCTTTGGGACTACTTTGCATTGCTAAGTACAGAGCTAACTGAGGTGAAGGAGAGATGTAATGTGTTGGTCACGAGTACGGAAGTGGGGTCCAAAGACACATACACACACAAAGAGTTTAGAATCTGCTTCTCAAATCCACAACAGTTTTTGAAATTACACTAGCATAAATTTTTATTCACTTTTAAAAACCATAAAATGAATGTAGATAGATGTCTACATTTAGGTGTCTGCAATCCAGCTCTTGGGATGGGATCCCTGAGAGGGGATTTATTCACTTAATTTGTAGTGTATACATCAAAACGAAACTAATTATGTCATAGGTAATCTAGACAGTTAGCTGAGATCCCTCTCCTCCTGTAATTTATGTTACAACCCTACCATTACAAACCTATTGAGATAGTGACATTCATTCTTTCTGTGTTTGTACAATAGTAAGCACATGTAAGTCTTGAGGGCAGAGACATAATCATAGCATAAATGACAGAAAGAATGTATTTTTAGGAATTATTTTCAATAGGTACTTTTGAAGCAATTCCTTTTCTTATGAATCTGTGTAGGTGTGTTGGAAGAGCGGTTGCATAAAAAGAGATTTGAGGAGCTTTTGGCCAGTCATATTATCTTCCAGTTCCAACACAAATAAATTAATTACTATCAAGAATTTTATTAAAATATGAGAACATAAATATTTATAGAATATATAAAAGGGTATGGACTTAGATTTTTTAAAAAATAAATATTGTATCAATATTTATATTAATGAACCATTTGGAAGTTAACTGAGACCATATTCATACAGCTCAAAGCAATCAAGAATCATCACATCAAAGAAAATGTTAGAATTTGAATCTGGCATGTCATGCATTCTTTCAAGATTGCTATTAAAAAATCTAAACATAAAATCATATCTATAAAACAGATGGAAATGATATTTTCAAAATTAAGTGTGATAAATTAGGAAATTATATAAGCATTAAAAGAGGTGCTTAGTAATGTGAATTCTAATTACTTTTTCAATCCACCGTGTAGATGGTTCTATATTTAGTGAAAAATTATTGCAAAGTGCCATCAGTAGTTTAGCCATCTAATATTTAGGTATTGAGTTTTATCTAGGACCCTTTTAATAGCAAACGGACAGCTGTAGACGCCACTAGATGGTGCTCCATTTTACTGATTTTAGGAGTATTGGATTGTGTATGTTAACAGCCTACGGATAACTGGGGGTGGGCAGGGGTGGTGAGTAGAGGGTTGATTGTCTAGAACTGAGCATCTGAACTTTCAAACACAAGACTCCCACTTGCTAGCATCAGTGCATACAGATTGGTTGTAAATTTTGCATCAATTAAACAGTATAGTCATGTCCTGAATTCTCCACTTAATAGAGACATGGGACAGAAGCAGCAGCTGATAGTCTGATTATGTACTGTTTCTGCATATGCACTACTTAGACTGGAGAAGCCAGAGAATATGACCCACAAAAAAGAAATAGTGCTCAAAACTTGGTTTCTGTGAAGAACAAAGGATTTTGGAGAAAAGAAGGGACTCCAGAAAGAAGACAACAGTCCTAGCTGGAAGAAAGATCTGAAAAATGGGGGAAGAACCTAGAGATCAGAGAAATGTGTGGAAACAACATGAATGCTCAGGGAGGGACTTTTGCCAGTGATGCCCAAGAGTGGCAACTAAGAGCAGCAGCACATCATGGACGATAAAACACTGTGCCTGGCCTTCCCAGACCCCAGAGACCTTTGCATAGGGAAATGTAATTCTGCGGGCTAGAGAGTGAGCAAGCACATGAGCAAGGCTGTGAGCTAATCAAGCAGTCTAAATACTCCTGTCTCACTGGTTGTTATCCAGATCACCATCTCAATCACCATCCAGATAACCCTTATCCAGATCCACTACTAATTGATATTCATTCACTTTGGCTATTAATAATGCTTGTGGGGTTCTTACCTGTCCCCTGCGCTGCTGGGATTACGATTTGCAGCAGGACAGTTTGCAGCAGCCATGACCTCTCAGAATTTTGCCTTCCACCCCTCGAACATTACACTTCTCTTTCACAAGCACAGCAAGGACCCTGCTGGTTAGACAGACTCCAGCTTGCTGATACACAGCTCTAGGGGCTATCATTTACTGTGTCTTGCCTGTGACACCCTCTTGAAGTGACTACTTTCTCCATTTCTTTCAAGATGAAGAACTGTCAAGAAACTTTGAAATATAATCACATTTACATTGTGAATTACTCTTGTTTATATGCTTATATATTTCTTTCAAAACCCTAATTCTTTTTAAGACATTTCTTTCTACAATCTTCGTTGATTCTAATCACTATATTTGCCACCACCTCCACTTATTTTACAGTGGGCTGTAATATTTTCAAAGACAAGAAATCAAAATGGCTTGTTTGTGATTCTCTGTATTTCCTTAGAGTCCCTGTTAAGTTATCATTTTAGTTGACAAGAATTTGGATGTTGGCTTTCTTACTTTCTCATTCCTAGTGAAGAGTTTCCTAGTTAAGTCCCTTCAGAATTCATAGGCATATAAAACCTGTTGTTCCCAAATGATGAACAAATGGTAATAAACCGAAAGAGACAGGATGAATAATATTCATCTACCTAATTATTTGAAATATCTTCTGCTGATATTCTGATCTAAGTCAGTTACTCTGATTCTTCTCTCTGATACTTGAACCTTTTTCTTCTGTTCTTCCATAGTGGCAGTGATGCAAACAATTTTGTTTCATGAATTTTTAGTGAATCACCTAGATGGCATTCAGACTCTGTGAGATTCTTGTTTCTTTTGTTATTACAAATTTTATTTAGCAGTATTTTATTTCCCTAGAAGTTCCCACTCAAAACCTTTTACTTGCCATGTCCCATATCAGAGAAATTTTTTGTTTGATTGTTGATTTTTTGTTTGTTTGTTTTATTTAGTCTTAGGCTCCGTTTAAAAATTTGTAAGATTCAGAAGACAGAAAATGGCCCTACAAAGGATTTGAAAATATCATAAATAAGATAGTAATAAACAATCCATCATTAAGCTTTCCAGAGACTCTAAATGTCTTCTTTCATACCTTCTATGTAATCTTTATTGAGATGCAGTTTTACTTTGTTTAAGATTTGATGTTATTAAAATGGCAAAAGGGAAAACCAATAGAAAAGTGAATGACACAAAGAGACAATAATAGAAATCCTTGAAGGAAAAGTAACTGTTTCTAAAGAGAAGGGGAGCTGGTTGCTTTATGATTAAATTTCATGCTTTGACACTTTTCAATTCTTTGAAAGCAAGTGATAATAAGGAAAATTACTTCTTAGTCTGAGCAGCAGCTTAAATGAAACCAATAAAACCTAGAGTCTAACTTTTGTGTGTTAGTTAAATGTTCTTTTATCTCTTAGAGCTAAAGTGGATAATGAAACTTGTTACTTAAGGGACTTATCAGTGGAAATTTTGATAATTTTACATTGTATGTCTAGAGTGTCAAAATTACATATGATTAAAATGTTGCTGCCATGGCTAAGAGAGTCTTATGGGTTATGAATTAATACAGTCTAAGAGCACAAAAATGGAGTTAATAGATATCCATTTTTCTCTTTTCAATTAGAGATAAAAGTAAATTTCTTTTTCTGTTAATAAGTGTTTCAAAACACAGTTTAAATTATTCAAGAAGAAATATAGATAATTCCTTAATTTTGTAGTGCACTTAGATAAGCAAAATAGCTACTATTAGATAATAAAGATCCTGTTGGAGGCCTTAGGGTTAGACACCAATGATGGCAAAAAGCTTCTTTTTCAAGGAATGTAAGGTTCAAAGGATTTTTTAAGGCAAATATATATGAAAACTTGACTGACAGGAAGAGCATAACTTTTGGTGTCATTTGGCTGAAGGGAGGTGATGGATCTTGAAGTCAGAATACAACTATAAAAGAGCACCAGGCAGCACATACTATGAACTGAATTAAAAGAAGTTGAACATTTGTCTACAAGGTAGAACACAGACTTTAGATTGTGCCTTCAGCTTTCTAAACACACATAAAAATGTCTCTTTCCTAAAGGAGTCCGAACTTAATGGACCGAGGAAAAAACGTTCAGGTAAGATAAAAAGTGAAAAGTAACTTCTATTATCTTACACATAGAACATAGTGACAGAATAAAAAATAAAAGGGATTCTTAGGTTCAGTCTGGTAAGATGATTGCTGAAATACATTCCCTTTAAAATTGTTGGTCCTTAAATTAGAGTCTTAAGACTTTGTCTCCCTAGTCCTAAAAAAGATCAACTTTAGTTATTGTTCTAGAATGGCTCTGGATACTGAATAGTAGATATTTGAATGTGTTAACTTAAAAAAGTTTAACTTCTAGATTTATTCTATATCTTGGTATATTGCAGTGTCTTCAGCACCCTCATGAGCTTATACTATAGTGATGGTTTTGACTACTCCAACTTAGGCACTGGAAACTCATCTGAAATGATTTGTTTAATTTAAAAGAGGAACAAAGATTGGAAAAACTTCATATATCTTTCATTTTGATGGCAGCAAGTCTAAAAATGCTAGAAACTTGTATTTCTCAGAACCTTTTATGTCTGAGAGGAAAACAACAAACCAAATAAAAATGAAAAGAAATACACATTCAATGTTGTCCTTAATTATAAAAAATATACGTATTAAAAAGGATGTAGTGTTATGAGTACTGATATGTAGAATTGAAGAGAAGCTTAATTTTCACTCTTGAAATTATTTGTTATTTGTCATAAATTGCTGAAAGCACCAGTAATAGTCTGCTGTTTTAATGCAATTTTCAATTCATTTTACCTAAGATCTTTTTTAGGGACTCTAATATAATTTTGGTGTGGATTACAGCATTTGGCACATAAAATATAGCAGCTTAAACTAATTTTAAAAAACAGTGCAGTGGTGAACACTGCAATTACCATAGTACCTCATATTTATATTGATAGCGAATACAATATTAATCTGAGCTGTGTATTATTCCGTTCTCTAAAATAAACCACATAACTTTATGTTGACTGCTAGAATAGTGTTGCAAAAGGTTCCCGCAGGGATGGGTGAACTGGTGATTGTAGCAGGCATATAGCTTTTCCTTTAGTGCTGCACATGCAAGAGATAACTGAAGATTCAATCTTCTCTTTCTCATCTCATTATGAGAAGGGGAAGAGGTGATGTGTATGCTTCTGGCCCTTGGATTCACTTTTTATGCTTTAGAAATGCTTGAGAGCAGATATCTGCCTACAGCCATAAAAGCTATTACAAAATTACAAAAGCTCAGCTCAGCAATAGCATTTTGCAGTTCAGCCAGGGTTTGCAGCTCGAGAATTGCAAATATCTTGAGTCTGCCAGTGAGAACTAGTGCGTTTGGGATGATATTCTAAAAATTGTACAGGGGGCGTAGTCTGACACGCAGGTGAGGAAATAGAGGCTTGCAATAAGAATTCCAAGATACACTTTTGTATTTTTCAGAAGTGACCTAAACATTTAGACAGCTGAACTCTGAGTGTCAAAACCACTTTTCAAGTCACACAAATCCCAACCCACTTAGAATGCCTCTGCATCAGCACTTTAGTTCAAACCAGGAGTGCATATTGAAGTAAATCTCCCAGTTGCCAACACTCCCCCCACCAATCTCCCTGTCCCTTGTGATCCTTCACATTGCAGGGCACAAACTCACCTGCTCAGGACTCCAAGGACTTACACATTACTCTAGTTAATAGTGCAAGNTTCCTCAAATGTTTTCCAGCTCTTCTTGACTTAGTTAATAGTGCAAGGCTTGCCTTGGCCCGAGCCGGCTGTAGCTTGTTGCAACCGTCCTAGAGCTCAACCAATTGATCCCTGCCCTGATGTAGATGAAGCCCTGGGAGTGCCATATATGGTGAAGGACTAAAACTCCTCAGCTGTCACACAGTAACACACACCTTTTGCATTTGGCTCTATGCAATTTTCCAGCTTAAAATGGGACACCATGTGAAAAAGCAAAGTGGCCCCAGGTCTATGACTTAAGGAACCTTGCTCCTAGATATGATGTCATGGTACAACATATTCACTGTAAGCCTTGAAACAAACTGTATCCATCAAGCTTGGGATCCAGGGGAACATCAAAAGAGTGAGCATTACACCACAGAAAAAAAGCAATTTGAACTCTATTATTATTGTTGTTGTTATTGTTATTTTTATTATTGAGAGGTTTTTTATTAATTTGATGTGGATTATTAGATGGTTAAAACATTAACTAGACAAACAATAATTTCTGTTTTCATATACAGAATATTGTCCCTTTTGCCCATAGTAAGATTTTGAATTAAATAATGCCTATGGAAAAGCAGATTTCACAGCCTCAACACTAACAGTTTTGCCTGTAAAATCCTTGTTCAATGTAGTTGTCAACTTACCATTGGAATCTGATCCTCGACATGTCTTTGGTATTGTAATAAGACCAAAGACAGTTTTATCTTTCTTTATACAGAAATAATATCCAAAATAACTTCAGTCAACTGTTGTGAGGCTGTTTTGTAGCAAGCTCTTTCTCTACTTCTTTCCAAAGCACACTTTTCTGGAGGGAAATTTCCTTTTTAAAGAGGAGTCTTGGCTGACCATTGTATAGCAAAGTTTGTCAAATTGTCTATTTCACAAGAGATACTGTTTTAGTTTTAATCTGTCCAGAACATGTCCTTAGGTACTTTCTCTGCAGTCTTTTCTGCAAGCCATTCCAGTGGCCTGTTCTCAGATTGCTTGCCAACATCACCTGTTATTTAGGACAAAAAGATCAGTATGTATTTTTAAAAAAAAATAAAAAATAACAACCTGCCATGAAAACCAGGTCTGAGTGAGAGCTCCAAGCTGGCACTTTTTCATAACCTGAATGATTTTTTCTCTAACTATTGGCAGTTCATATGTCCCAAATTATTGTGACTTTAGATATTTAATAGGTTTGCCAGTAACCAAACAGCAGTTTGCAAATTTGCTTAATTTGCAGTTACATATGCAAGACTTTTGTTTTTTGTGGGGACTTTTTTTTTATAGACAATTATGCAACAAAATTTTTAAGTAAAAAAATCAGAAAGTAAAGAGGGAATTAGTAGCTTTATATCTTTCAGCATCTAGGTCCTGTTGTTTTTTTGCTTAGTGTTATTTCTATTCAATTTCTTCAATTTCTTTAAGAGTTACTAATTTGTGTTTCTTGTGGATGATAAGAGGAAGTGCAAATTATTGGTACGTCAATCACAGTTAAAAGAAGTGAAACATACAGTAAGCTCCAATTCAACTAAGGTTACCTTGGTTAATGTCTTGTTGTTGTTCATGTGGTATTTTTGTTGAGTGTTGGGGTGGGTGGTGCTGGTTTTTGGGGGGGTTTTGTTGGTTTTTGTTTGTTTGATTTTATGTTTGTGTTGTTGTTTCATGGGGGGTTAGAGTTTATTAACAGACTGGGTCAATTTCAGCAAGTTTTTAAAGTAATTTTTCTTAAACAGTTTGGAGCCTATTTCACAGTCTAAATTATACACATGCAAAACTACAATGGGGACATGTTGTGCATTTACAAATAGAAAAACAACTGTCAGATTCACAGAATTTCAGCACAAACTTGCTAGATTTTTTGCTTATTCCTGGCAGTGTTAAAATTATTCTAGTTCTTTTTTTTTTTTCTGTGTGTACTAGGCCCAAAGCCAATACATACACTCACATATGGGGAATGCTTGGTACAACCAGATGTTAAGAGATGAATTCTTCTAGTATTGGCATCTGGGCCTGGGTCTGTTCCCTTGGTATATTCCTCTCTTTGACTCCTTGATTGGTTCTGCTGCTGGCTTCTGTGACATCTGTTCAGCTGTCTGCAGGCTTGGTAAAATGATGCTGTGTTTCTTTATCTTTCTGGATGCCAGATTTCTTTGATACTCTCAAGAGTACAAAAAATTTAAATTTTATTTCATTGTGTTATTCAATAGGTCAAAGCATGGATTTGCTAAAGGATTTCATACAGAGAGAAAGAACTCCATCTCCCTGTCTCTATTCATTCATTGTGAAAATGTAGAATCTTGTTCATGCATTTATATTTTCTTGCATAATTTACATGGAGGATAGTTTTTGTTTGTTTGTGTTTAATAACATGCAACCATACTACATCTGCTTTATAGACAACAACTCACTACTTTAAAACAAGACCACTGTGATCACCCATTCATCATTTAAAAACTTTCTCTTTAAACAAAATGGAATTATATTCAATGTGGTAGTATTTGCTGGCATACATTAATAATTGAATAGTTTTAATAGCTAAAAAATAGAGGGAAAAAATCTGGGTTGGGAGAAGGATGTGATGATGCATTTAATAATTGCAAGTATTTTGTTGCTAAACCTGGTTATGATTAAAATCATGTGATCTTTTCCTGCAACCATCAAAAGACTTAGAATACATGTCACGTTTTTTATAGTCTTGAAGTGCATGACCAAGTTAATATATTTTGCTACATATGAAGTGATATTAAAGATTTCTTTTTAATCAAAAATGAATTGAATGCTGAACTCTTTTGACTACTTCTTTCAAATGTCATATGTTTGTATTTTTCTCTGACTGAAATCTCTTCCTTTTTTAGGTGGGGTTGCATCATCTTTTGTTCCCCACTTCACTGCACACCAGAGCCCAAGATTCTAGTGTTACAGAGCTTCTTTCCTTTGGAATCTCTGATTACTCTAAAGATGTAGGGACTCAGACCAGCTTCTTTGAAGCAAATGTTTAACTACGCACAAGAGCAGAGCAATCAGAAAAAGAAAGGCTAAAACAACAACTCTTAGTAGACCTCAGTAATTCCTTCAAGAACTAGGTAGGTTTGATTTATGTTGAATGTTTGAACTCTTCTGAGAATAGAGTTAGTGTTTTCTTCCCATTGATTTCTCAGTTAGTGAAATGAAAGGCTTTGTTCCATTTTATTTAATAAAGGAGTTTCTTTTGTGTTTATTTACTGTTTATGGTTGGGGTTTTCTTCCTTTTCATAAAAAGTATGTGTCCTTTCAAAACCAGTTTTGGATGTATTGTCTCTGTACTTTCCTTCTTACATTATATTTTGAGACAGCTAGTTAGAAGACCTGTTACCCCTAAAGGAGAATCTTTATCCCAGAAAACATGTTTGTCCACTTTCCTTTCATATTTCTGACTAAAATGATTGAGGAGAAATGACAGTCTTGTCTAACCTAATCCCAGAAACCTGGACAATAGCATGAAAAAAATAAATAACCACGAACAATTGATATATACATTTTACGAATGACACAATCTTTGGTAACTGGACTGGAGAAAAAGCATCCCATTTTAAATAGAGAAAAATGAATATAAAAGTGGAAACATAACTTGGATTAGAATAGGAAATAAATTCTCAAAGATTACCATTGAATGCAGTTTGCTATAGACTCTTAGGATTATATTTGTATATAGATACAAAGTTGCTGATGTCTTCCCATAGTAATTAAAATATAAATACTCATTATTCTGGGAATCTTCACCAGAAGAATACTGTTAATGATACTTTCCACTAGTTATGTCTGGCCATAACGGCTGGCAGATTTACCTATGTGATAGCAAAGGATTTGATTTAAAAAATATGTATTATTCTTGGTATTGATAAGCAATGAAGACCTTATGATGAACAAGTACTAGAAAATAACTTTGTATCAATTGATGCTCATATGTTCCTCTTGAATTAACTATAATGGATCTGATTTTAAAAGAAGGACTTGAGCAATATTGTCTTATAGTCAATTTTCTTATACTTCATGTAGTCTACCATGATAATTTAAAGCATAGCATAAATCACAAAAACAGATTGAAAAATTTTTAGATTTAAAAATCAATCACTCAGGTGCTATCACTCATGTGCAACCCCAATCCTAGTGTTATATATAAATATTGAAAATTTCTAATTTCATCAATGGTACCTTGTAGCATGATTTATTTGAATAACTCACTTCCTAGCTGAATCCTACCCCAGTACACCAAGTTAATAAAGGGTCTAGTTCATCCTACATAAACCATAATATGGAGGTTTAACTGATAATTGTTATAAAGAGGGCCTCTACATGCCAGTTACATTTTCCATTCAGTATGCAGAGAATGAGGCAACTGAGCTATTTATTCTTATTCTACTTATTCTATCACTACTTTACATTACATTAACTGCACACCATCCGCCCTGCACACTTAATCAGGTATGGGTCCTCTAAACCCCTGCATCATTAACTACTTTCCAAAAAGTCATTATTATCTGATTGCTGTTCAGCAGACTTTGCAAAATGAATTGGTGGTCTCAGGCAAATGTCCACAACTCAAAGAGTTAGTGTGCTGTTGGTATTGCTTTACTCTGTTATTGAAAGGGTAAGCAAATAGAGTATAGAGTGGTATCTCACCCACTGAATTACACTGTGACTTGAAAAGGTGATCTCTGCAGCTAAACCTTATAAATCTACATGAAAACTTTATAAAGTCAAGTTAAGGCAATATGGTTTGATTGTAGCAATCTCTGTTTAAAAACTGGGATTTTCTGCATCCAGAATTATCAATCAGTTACAATAGACTATAGACACATGGACATTACTGAAGAATTCAATTAAGTAAAGACATAGGTAAAATGTGTACATTTTAGTCTAAGAGGGCTAAGGGTGGATATAAAATAAATGTCATATGTTACATATTTAAGGACAAAATTAAAATAAACAAATACAGTTTAGTCTCCTTAGTCTATTCTTATTTTTTCAATCCATAGAAATTTAACATAAAACAGAAAAAAAAAATTCGCATAAGAATACAAGAAAATTATTCAAATTAGGGTAAAATTTCCCATGAAGAGTTGGCATTTAACAAACAATGATATTACTTGTATATTATGTGGCCATTCATACAACAGAATCATCAGAGAGAGTGCTATAACATTATATATAGGTGTCATGTCAATACATAATCATAGTCTAACATAACATGAGACTAACGGCAAGGAATTAACTTTTTAAAAGGCAATATATTCCAACATCCTGTCTGTACCTACTAGTTTCATCCACCTGTACAACTGACAATGTCAGAGGTACGAGGAAAGCTGTGAAGGAATCAGACTGGAATAAGCTCATTCTTTTTTATATTTATACTTTGCATGATTCTTGAATCTGTTACTACAGTAGGAAATAAGATATCTCTAGGCAGAACAGTGTGACAGGCTTATCTGTTTGGCAGTTAAATATGCCTGAGAGGGTGCTGTAAACAAAGATTGCATATTGAAGAAAAACATTTTTTCTCATGTAAGAAACATTGGCAAAAGTTTGTTTCATAGCTGAGTATTTGGCAAATACTCTTTTAAAATCGTGATTTTAGAACATTGTCCCTATCCTCAGCATATTATTCCCCATTGTTCTCTTACAGATACAAACACTAGCATCCTTAAAGCTCAGGATGAGAAAGGGACTGAAACATCATGATTTGTACCTTCGAATGGATGCACCTTTTGCTCTTTCTATTATAATTCTGTACAGTGTCAATCTATACTTTTCATTGCAGTTAATTGCAGCTTCAATTTCCAGTACATGCTATTTTGAAGCAGGTTCAAGGCAGCACCTCTTGTACATGTTCAAATTGTGATAAGAGATGTGAGCTCTTTATTTATGTAATATAAGATGATTATCTCAGCATATGAAGGAAGTGATAAAAATTTGATTTTGGCACTACTTGTATACTTGTTTGTTGAGTGCAGAGATCTCCCAATATAGAACAGAAATAAAACACAAAGAACTACAAAGAAGACATTAAATGCAACATCAGAGAATGAAATTGTTTCTACTTCAAAAGAAGTACCTATGATGAATGTGGCAATTACTGTGAACAGACAAGGCAACAAATGAAAGACTTGGAGAATGGTGCAGATAGACATTCATGACAGATGTTATAAGGATGCCAAGGGACAGATTGCCAGACAAGTAAGTCAGAGAAGACACTGACAAATATACTGCAAGGGATAACTTTTCAAAGAAGGTCAGGAAAGAAGAAAAATGAGCTTATATAATGCAAATCTATACAAGTCTATGCTTAGCATCTTAAACAATTACAAAGCAGTATACAGGATGATAGAGGAAAGATACCATGTCAAATAAAAGAAACCTGTACAGGTTTCTTTGTCCCAAATAATTGTTCCCTCTAATAAATTCTACCCTACAAAATCACTTCACCTTTACAGAATTGCTAGAGGAATCAAGACCTTAGGCATGCTTAACAGGACATGGAATAGATACGCATCTCAGAATGGGATGCAAAGGATCCAGCATAAAGCAACCTAAAACAACCAGAAAAGATATTTTAAAGAGATGCTTTGGTAAAAAGAAAGCACAGGAAAAGGTGTTTATGCATTTCATCCT
>VYZT01002647.1:0-16293 GCA_013400735.1 Pomatostomus ruficeps
AGCTAGGAGGGGACAGGCTGGGACTTGGTGGGGACCTGGGGGGAAACTGAGTCAGGAACTGGGGCAGGACTGGGTGGGGATAGAATTGGTGGTTAACTGGGACAAGTTCCCCTGCAGGGAGCTGAACCCTCCAGACACTCCCTCCTCACCAAGAAAACAGAAATGGCAGGGAAAAATTACGACACAGTTGACTGCCTTAATGTGCTAAGATTCTCCCATAACTCAGAGCTTTTAGGAAGGGTGTTGGTCAGATGGGTGAAATTTACCCAGACTTTGGGGCCTGCCTGCCTCCAAGGGGGGTTCACTTGCAGCCCAGCCATGGAAGTTTCTCCCCGATCAGCTCAGAGTCAGGCGAAGTCTCCCTGGGGACAGAGCCTCCCTCTGTTTTCTCCGAGCTGCCTCCCGCACGTGGCACGTGTTAAGGCTCCCAGCACGTATACAGCCTCTATAGTAATTTTTCACTCCATGTCAGAAAATGGATTTATAACATATGTTAAGGCATAAATAAAAATTAAATTGGCTTCTCACATACTGCAAAAGGGTTTGATCAAATAATCGAAATAAGAAACGAAGTGGTAAGGGGAAGTCTGAAAACCTGCCACCCAGGGTGCTGAGGAAACCTCACACACACTGTGACTGTCACTGTCGTTAGAAATAAATCAGGTCTGAAGCCACAGGAATAGCTTCAGTAACTCAAGAGCAGGGAAAAAGGGGACACCAACTCTTCCAGGTCTGGCAGATGATAGAAAGGGAGGAGATCTAGAGAAAACAGCTTTGAAATGGCAGAGAATGTGTTCATACCTTCAGAAATAAAAATGTGGAGTCCCTCTATTCCTCTGCAGAGGTTAAGTATTGCACCACATTTATTGTAAAGGTTTTGTATCATGGCTATTTCCTACTGGCACTATGGCAACAGCATGGTAGGGAATAAACATCCTGTAAAGTGTCTTAAATTCTTTCCCAAACTCCACAAAATGTGGAGTTCACAGCACAGTACAGCACCAAAGTAAAAACATTTTAAATGTGCTGTGTATAAAATTAGCAATTTTTTTTAAATAGTAATAACAAGAGGAGCTTACCTACATTCCCACATGAAATAAATAAACTTATTCCATAAGAGTATTTATATTTTTAAATACTATGAATATACGAATGGAGGTATTAGACATTCCAGCCTTTAGGACAAAAATGAAGACACAAAATGCAGAAAAAATTCACTTACATTAAAATAATCTTCTTTATATTCTATTTTGAAAACTAGTGCTTATGCATTAATTAGGCTAATAATTAGACTATGATATCTGGATCACTTCCACCAGACTTTACGTCATAATCTGAAGCAATGGAACAAAGCTGAGTAATAAATGCATTTTCAAAGTTGCATCATAAAGAAACAATATGTGATTCCTCAGGAAAACAGAAAATAGAATATAATATTTGAAGAGCCCAAATATACATAAAAATAATTTTAATACTATTTAAACATATAAATCCAATATTATCTAAAGTAATCTATATTGTACCAAAGATTGCATTTTAGAGATACTCAGAGCAGATTTCTTCTTATGACTGTGAAGACTGCTTTCTCAAACTTGATTTTTAAAACAAGTATTTCCAAATACCCAAAAAGATGCCAATACTTTTTTTTTTAATGTTTTCTTATATCTGAGATGAAAAACTGGCAAGTAGAGTATTGCTGCCAAAATCCTATTTTGAATATCTGCACCAGCATGGAAGGTTCACTTCTCATGTGCAGACATTTAATCCAAGAACCCTTCTTTTCCAGTGAATGAACTGAAGGAAAAGTATTATTGCCAGTCAATCTTTGCAATCCTGAAGGGAATGCAGATCAAGTTTTACTGTTTGACAAAGCCATTTAGGGTCAGGAGTGACAAGAAGATGATGATCAAGTTCGCTAATCTTATGGGTTTTTAAGGGATGTATCAATTTTCTCCTAATATACTACACTTTGTAATGCTTGACTTTAGACTTAACTGTCTGTATCAAAAGCAGTATGACCAAGGGAGATTATTACTTATTTTGTGCTTGCTGACTGACAAACGTCTGTTTTCTGGGGAGGCTAACATCGATTAAGGTTCATTTTGCTGTTCAGTGTGAGTTACATGCTGCTACTGTTCAAAAAAGCAAAATTCACACATGCAAAGGTTTGCGGATGAGATCCAATTGAAATACCCTTTCAGGCAAATAAGCAATAATTATTTGGGTATTCATAAACCCATATCACAAATCCAGATACTGCTTTAATGGCTGAAGAATTGAGGTCACAGAGAAAAAGTCAATAAAGCACTAATTCTAAAATGAAGTCCTCCTCAAAATCTGTTGTCATTCTGAAGTCCCGAGTTTAAGCATTCCTCCCTCATTTGAACATACAAACACTATACTATACAACTTTTCTTAGGTGAATGATGTACACACAAAAAAAGAAAAAATATGTTCAGGAGCTGCGCAGTCTCCTTAAAAAGTGCAAATTTTCTCCCAGAGATAAAAGTCTCGAGGCGATGCAACAGCAACACAAACCAACAGTCAGCTCAAAGTGTCTCTTGGAAAGAAATGAAGGTAAAATTCCCTTTTCAAGATTCATCAGTTTTGAGGATTAAAAATACTGGTTTACATTTTCTCTCAGGTCAACAGTGGCTTAAGTAAGCTGTGACACCAAATATTGAGAAAAGGTTGAGTTCAATTCATACCAATAAATTCCACACGTTTTTAGCATCATGGCATAGATTTCTGATATACATCAAAAGTTTTAGAGTGTTTTTGAATTTTTATCACTTTATGAATTGAAGAAGGGCATTGAACCAAACAAGAGATCTTGTTTTGATGAAAACTTCTCAATAACTCCAGGAAGAAGAAAGGCTAAAATCATAAAATTGCATGACAACTATTGCACTGTTCACATGACCGCCCATTAATAAGCTGAGTTAGTAGATTCTTGTGCTCCTAATCTGAGAAACCCTTGTCAGTGTTCCGCTTTTAAACTTAGAAATTAAAACAACTTGTCCTACAATACTTTGGGTAATTAATTTTGTGACAATTACGAACAGGAATCAAGGAAGTTAATATTCTTTGATTACAGGATTTTGATTAATGCTTATGCTGTTTCATTTTAATAGCTATCAAAACATTATTCTTCTTCAAAACCCACAGAATTTAAGTATACCGCTAAAGTTACAACAAAGAAAAAAACAACAATCCTTCATCACCTCTGTCATACTTGTGATTGAATATCTTTTGTGCGAAGGCTCTCATTGCAAGTACAAATTGCCTGGGGTTGAAATGTGCCATGCCAGGCTGGTGGTCGAAATGAATCCTTAAGTATTCACAAGTAACAAGACCTTTGCTATCACCAAAGGAGTTGCAAGTTTCAAAGACATATTTCCCTGGGCTGCTGAAAAATACGACCCTCTGAGCAGTTAAATGTTCTTAAGTCAGTGTCTTTGTCTTTCTGACAACGTTAATAAATTAGTCTTGGCATTCATGCTGTAGGACATAATCATCTTTGGCGTGATGACTGGTTGTGCTAGACAGTGCCATATGTCAAAGAATAGCAAGAGCATCAAAATTCTCTCACCCCACCCGAGTACAATCATGCTCTTTCATTTAAGGCAAGAACACAGCTCAATCCTAGAGTTTGGGTTTAACTAGACTTTCCTTGTCTGACAGGAAGATACTTACGGAATGACACCTCACACCTTTTTGCTCCCAGGGCTTTTTCATTGTCTTTGTTTGAGGTGTTGCTAGTACCATTTTGTTACTGTTGCTTTATGCATGCATACATACATTTATATATGTGTAAAACTATCAAAAATTTTTGACCAGTCAGACACATGTACTCTGGAGGTTTCCCACCAGGTATTTCTTGGATTTCCAGCACTAATATTTTCAGCTGGATTACAGCACTTACTACAACGTTTGGATGATGTTTTCCTGATAAAAGAATACAAGATAAAAGATTACCATACAAAAACACATGGAAATTTAATTCATAAAGCAACAGCCCTTCTTAGAAATGGCTGCTTCCAGACCTTCTTTTGCCTCCCACCAACCAAGATTGGTCCTAACTTTTCTTCCAGATAAGAGTTTTAAGAGCAATTCTCAAATCACTTCAGACACATACACACACACACCCCCATCCCCTTCCATCTGCCTGTGAGCAGCGTGTAGGATGTGCCATGCTGCTCGTTATTGATGGCAGTGGAGGTGGGTGCTGGTCTCTGCTGTTCCATTCCCTGAATCTCCAACACATCACTGAGACAGCTTAGTGGGCCCAGATCTCTCCTCCATGTTTAGAAGGAAGGTGTTTGATCTCTGTATCACTGAGGTTAGAAAACTAAATTTCATCACTGCACTAAGATTTCAGGCAGTTCTGGAGATATTTAAATTCTTCCTACCATCATATCTCAGCAAGCAAAAGTACCAACAGATGATCAACTAAAATATACTCTGCCTGTTCACAAAATAAAAATGCACTGGGGGAATATGGCATTTGGGAATAAGGCAACTGACAGAAGCAACATTGCAATTTATTGGTTTACTTTTGTCTCAGGCTAGAAATAATTAGTCTCATTTAATAGGGTTAATTTAAGATTATCAGTCAAATCATCTCAGCATTTTGAAGACTACGATCTGTGGTATCCTGAAAAGAGGAGAAAATAGTTTTTCTATTTATATGTTCTAAATATCAACCCAATTCAATTCTGTCATTTTAGTGAGATGTCATATTTTCCTTGTAAAAAGAGGCTAGAGCAAGGGACTTCCTCATTTTAGGGAAGCAATGAAGATAACAAGCCAAGAATGGAGTACAATTTGAAGGTATCAATTTCAGGCTTGTGTCTTTGGGGACATAATTTATAAAGGAAATAAATTTAGATAGCTCTCAATAACCATGTTATGCGGTCCCAGTCTTTCACATATGTTGTCTTATACACTGAGGTTTTCTAAACAGTTACTGTATAAAGAATCCCACAAAGTTCTCAAGTCTTAATTTGAAAGAGTTTGTGCTATGTGGGGACAAGTTGAAGTTTATAAACAAAAGATTTGACCCAAATATATAAACTTTTATTTCAATATTCACTAGATAAATAAAAATTGATCTCTGAAGATAGCATTTCTCCCTTTTTGTTCCTCTGCATGTGAAATCTAATTTTCACAGATGGGCTAATTACTACACATTCCTTTTCTTTTTCCTCTAAGTGGAGAAGCTGGAATTACTTTCACATTGAAGAAGCAAAACTCCTCTTTTGCTGCCACTATGCTTCAAATTATTTTAATTGCTTTTGTTATTTGTTAGTTGTTTCAATCAAAGCATCCAAACTTCACTTCTGTAAACTGTTAAAGAAGTTTGCAGTCATGTAACTTGGGTTAGTAATGTAAGTATAAATGAATATATTCACCCATATTTGCATAAAATAGGTCTACAGGTCTTATTTTTTTTTACAATAATTACTTACTAGTTTAAACAGAATTTAAGATGCCCTGATTTCTTATATTTTTATGGTACTAACTGCTTTGATAATATCAAAGATATTATTTATAAGCCTAGTGAATCTGAATGTGAAAGCATTCAGTTCTTCACAAGACACAGTCATTATCGCTAATCAAAATTGGTTCTGGAAATACTTCAAAATGCACAAAAATACTTCCCTGACATTTTAAGCCTATCAAAGGAACACCATAGCTTTACAATTTTTAGATAAAACTTCCTTCCTGTGATTTTTATTTAGGAATTTCCTATTGAAAGATTGTATCAAATTGCTTCCAAAAAAAGCAATTAATGTAGTATCAACTATTTCTCCCTAATGTGAAATAAAACACATAGCTTTAGAGAAAAAAGAATAATACTAACATTAATATTTCTCTCACTTGAATATTTCTCATTAGTTGCTTTGTGCTTAGTTTTATATTGTAGATTCATAGAATCACAGAATAATTTAGGTTGGAAAAGACCCTTAAAATCATTGAGTCCAACCATTATCCCAGCCACAGCCATGTGCACCACTAAAACATGTTCCTAAGTGCAACATCGACAGATCTTTTAAATCCTTCCAGGAATGGTGACACCACCACTTCCCTGGGCAGTTCCAGTGCTTGATAACTCTTCTGGTGAAGAAATGTTTTCTAATATGCCATCTAAACCTCCCCTGGTGCAAGCTGATGCCATTTTTTCTCATCTTAGTATTTGTAACCTGGGAGAGGAGGTAGAACCCCACCTGGCTACACCCTCCTTTTGGGGAGTTGTAGAGAGCAATCAGGTGCCTCCTGACCCTCCTTTTTCCAGACTAAAAACCCCCATCTCCCTCAGCTGCTCCTCATCAGACCTGCACTCCAGACCTTTCCCCAGCTCCACTGCCCTTCTGGGGATAGGTTGCAGCACATCAATGTCTTTCTATCCCAAAACTTATCACAGGGTTTAAGGGGCAGCCTCATTGTTGCCCAGTACAGGAGGATGGTTACTGCCCAGTCTGCCAAGCCACTATGCAGGTGGCCTTCTTGGCCACCAGGGCATGCTGTGGCTCATGTCCAGCTGTTGATGACCATCACCGCCAGGTCATTTTCCCCAGGGCAGCCTTGCAGCCATTCTGTCCCCAGCCCATAGCACTGCCTGGGGTTGTTGGCAGGTTGTTGTCCTGACCCAAGTGCAGGACCTGGCACTTGGCCTTGTTGAACCTCAGACCACTGGCCTCAGACTATCAATCCAGTCTGTCCTGACCCCTCTGCAGACCCTTCCTGCCCTCCAGCAGATCAATGCTCCTGCCCAACTTGGTGTCATCTGCAACTGACTGAAGGTGCACTCAATCCCCTCATCCAAATCAGCGGTAAAGAGATGAAACAGGGTTGTCCCCAATACTGAGCCCTGGGGACACCCCTTGTGACCAGCAACCAACTGGATTTATCTCCCTTCACCACCACTCTCTGGGCCCAGCCATCGACAGCTTTTAACTCAGCGAAGCGTACACCTGTCCAAGCCATAAGCAGCCAGTTTCTCCTGGAGAATGTTGTGGGAAATGGTGTCAACGGTTTTATTACAGACCAGGTAAGACAACATCCTCATGCTTTCCTTCATTTACTAAGCAGGTCACCTTCTCATAGAAGGCCATTGGGTTGGCCAGGCAGGACCTGCCTTTCAAAACAGTGCTGGCTGGGTCTGATCCTCTGGTTGTCCTGCATATGCTGTGTGATTGCACTCAGACTGGTCTGCTCCATGACCTTCCCCAGCATTGAGGTCAGGCTGACATCCCTGTAGTTCCCCATAACTTCTTTCCGGCTCTTCTTGTAGATGGATTCTCCATTTACTACCTCCAGTTTTCTGGGTTCTCCATGGTTAGCCAGGACTGGTGGTAGATAATTGAAGGTGGCTCAGCGAGCTCTTCTGCCATCTCCCTCAGAACCCTTGGTTGGATCCTATCCAGCCCCTGAAGCTTGTGTGTCTCTGAGTGGTGTAGCAGATCACTGACCTTTTCCCCTTGGATTACAAGGCTTCATTCTGCTTCCCATCCCCGTCTTCCAGCTCCAGGGGCAGGGTACTCAGGGAATAACCAGTTTTACTGTTAAAGGCTGAGATAAAGAAGATGTTAAGAATCTGAGCACTTGTCCCATCCTTTCTCACTATGTTTCCCCTGTGTCCAATGTAAGATGGAGATTCTCCTTAACCCCCTCTTTGTGGTTAATGCATTTTTATTGTATTTTTTGACAGTAGCCAAATTAAGTTCTACTTGAGCTTTGGCTCTTTGAATTGTGCTCTTCCCTGAATACTCTCCTGATATCATTGCAGTCCTTCTGAGTTGCCTGCCCCTTATTCCAGAGGTCATAACATTTTTTTCTGTTGAGCTCCAGCCAAAGCTCTCTGTGCATCTGGCTCACCTTTTGGCACATGGGAATTGCCATTTCCTGAGCCTGTCATATTTCCTTCCTGAAGAATATAATAATACCCTTAATATCATAATAATTATGAGGTGGTGGTAGGAGAAGGAAGAAATTAAGAGACAGATACCACTATCTCTCATTTCAAATTATTAGTTTTTGATTCTGAAGGCAAAATTAGGCAGTTATTTTAAAAACATGGATTTCTTTAACTTATCACTCTCTGTCTTCTAGTCTATCCTGTGCCAGATGAAGCATTACTAATCAAATATTAAAGGATTATATGTCACACTTGAAGTTCATACATCCGAGTTATTAAATTAGAAGGAATAAAAACATTTAACACAAATAACAGTTGATATAACAGGTTTGTTAAGGATTCCTGCCTCCATTTGTGAAGTGGATAGGTACTGGTTTTACTTGTTCTGTAAACTGGTCTGTGAAGTAATTTTTACCTAAGCTTATCATATCACCACAATAATCAATACTGTTCAATTACCAATACCACAGTTGAAATTGCAGTGTAACCACCAGCATCAAGGAACATGCACCAACCTCAGTCAGAGTGCGTAGAGCAGATGCTCAGCAGTGCATATAAGAGTATCAAAAATCTCTCAATATCTGTGAAGCCCAGAACCCTAGATACTGCCTCTTAGTCTTTTTGTGGGTTTCAGAAAAATCTTCATTACCATGCTTCTTCAGGTCAGAGTTGATTAGGGTTTGGGATTTTTTTCTGGTAATTTTTTTTTACACTTTGAAATAATCTTTTAAGAGAACCATCTAGTTGACCACTAAAGATCTCATACGGAAAACTTGCAAATAACACCAGTTTGAAAACTCATAACTGAAGTACATATGCTGAAAATTCTTTTTGAATGAGTAAGTTCAACATGTGGATATTTTCACACAAAATGAAAGAACCCCATTCCTGTTGCAGCAATTGCTGTAAGTCACCAAACCTCCATTTGTCTTCAAAGGGACTCTGAACTCACAGTATACTCTCAGTAGATTCCTTCAAAGGATAAAGTTCTTGGAGTTTACTGAATACATTACAGAATCATAGGATATAAACATATTCACAAAAAAATTCTATTTCTTTATCAGGTAGAATGTGGCATATTTAAGTACTTGCTTGCATACAATCTAAGAGAGCAATTTTCAGCTACTATCTCGAGCCATAAGTGTATAGAGATAAGGTACTTTTTTGTGAAGTCTAGTGTGCTTGCTCAGAGATTGGAAAGAGCTGCAATAATACCTGTTTAGGCAGAAAACCAAAATAATGAGGAGTCTTCTGTAGCTAATTAGTTCAGGAAAGAAAACCAGTAAGTTTTCAAAAAGTAGAAATATTTTATTTGTATTATATTTTTCAAAGGAATTTGGAAGAAAATGACAATAATGCAATGACAGCATTATTCTAGGAGGGGAAAACAAAAAACAACTCTTGAATCCAAGTGAGGTCTCTAATTTTTTCACTCACACAAATAATGCATGTTCCTACTAAAATAATAAAAAATAGTGTAAAAATGTTTTTATTTACTGAAACTCATCAGTTTGCTATAAATAGTGGGAAGGTGTGTGTTTTATGATCTGTTTTTTCTTTTTTTTAAACAAATGTTTGCTTTCTTCAAGACTTAAGGGCTTCTGTGGTTTAGAATTCCACCCATGTTACCATCACTTGTATCAAGTCAGGACATATATAGCAAGCAATGCCTCATTATAACTCTATTTCTGGATGACTTATTAATGGCTGCCATAAATGTGACAGAAATACATTAAGGATATTTTTACTTGAATTTGAGAAATAGAAATCAGACACAAGCTTTAGAAACTGCTCACACTTTACAAATCAAAAGTATTTTCTGAAGACAGACTCATGTGTTCCTAAAGCACTGGTTTCAATGAAAGCTAAACCACTTTTCCCATTCAGGATAAGTTTTAGAAACTGAAGGAAATCTACTGAGGCTTAAATGTGAATATTAAATCCGGATTTTGTGGAGACATGTAATTACTTAATTATGCATCTATAGATTTCATGTTATTCCTTCACATAAGTGCTTGCACCTTTCTAGAGCTTTGAATTGATTCAAGTACTTAACCTTAAGGACCTTAGCTAAAACCGAATATAAGAGATATATATGAATATAAGATATTTCTGATGTATGCAATATTTAACTTAGGATTTCATTTTGATATGCATGATATTTTATTGTATCATACAGAATTTCCCATACTGAAACCAGAAACTTTTGGTGAATTTCAAATTAGGCAACTACGTTGTATTGGTCATTATTACTTTAAAACCCCCCAAAATCAAACAAGTAGAGAAACACCACTTTCTTGCTGATCAGACAACAGAACACCAGGAAAGAACCATCCAACAGCTGCAATCCTGGCGATTGGCTGCCCTCATACATGCTGTGTATGTGCTTAACCACACAGTCTCTCCTAGACTGTCATTAGCACACACTCCTTGCAACATTAGGAATTAAGTGGATGCTAAGCATTTTCATCATTAATAAATTCAAAGTCCGTTACATCCATTAAGTTCCAGGAATATAATTTTTCCTAGCTTTTTTGTCTAGTTACTTTACCTATCAAATATCTAAAATAGGCATTTAAGAATAACTATCAGTCACATACACCAGTTTGACTAGAACTAATTAAGCAATTACTAACTAAATTCAAAACCAGTAACAGACAAGGATGAGGAGAAATAACACATTCAGCTAATATCTGCAATTATTAGCTAGTAGAAATAATTTAAAGGGGAAAAAATTTTCCTGCATATATGAAAATGTTACTTTACTTTCCAGGTTTTTCTCAAATCCAGAAAGGGTAGAAAAATAGAAAAGGGTCTCATCTCTTCAATGGTAAACCATGTTAAAGCACTTAAATGACATAGAAAATACATAAGGAATTCAGGTACCTAAAACGGGTTGAGAACATTTCTTACTTTTGGTGTTTCCTTTTGTTTTCTTGGGTATCTATCCATCTATCCATCTTTATGGTGTAATTTGCCAGCACTTTAATCCACTGTATACGTGAAGCTGGAACCAGTAATCAGTCTGTTCAAGGTTCAGATGCATAAAGAGACCTTTAGGGAATGGAAAACTGGTTGGTTTATTTTAAGGTGGCCAAAGAACACATTATTGTCAACTCTGACCTTTCTATGAAGTAGTCTGACGAAGCAAAAAGCTACTTCCTATGCTTTCCTTTCACTGCAGTCTCTCATTTTGACCTTTCAGCAGTCCTGTCATAGTAGGAAGATCCAGGGAAGTAAAAGCTTAAGGACATAATCCGTACCATTTCTTCCACCAAGCAGCAAGAACAATCCATTAACAAAATTAGACAGCAAGCACAATAAAAGAGAGCACAGTATCACAGACTTGTAATAGATTTTGTTCCCTCTTTGGCAGGATTATATTCTGTCTTTGGCCCAAGGCTGCTGAGGCAGGTGGAATTACAGTGAGGACCCAGAGGCCTACTCATCATAGAGCTTCCTTCTTGATTTATCCTTTCTGAAGACCTCAGCTTCGATAGAGAAGCTAAATTATCATTTGTCAATTTCAATCAAGGCTATAATTTAAGGCTTGGATTTAGGAGACATGAAGTCCTAACTCCTAAACTCTTCCTGTAATGCACCAGCTATAAATTAAATACACATAAACCCTAAGCTTTAGCACAGTGAGTTACCCTTGGAGACACTCAAAATAAAATGTGTCCTCAGCAACCTGCTCTAGATAACCATGCCTGAAGAGCAGAGTTGGGCTAGACAATATCCAGCTGTCCTGACAAAAATCAACCACTCTGTGAATTTACTTACTCCTTCTTAGAGCAATCAAAATGTTTCAGCAGCCCCAATAAAACCAGCACATAATCACCCAGCCCTGCCCTTTCTACTTGAAACACAAATGTGGGCTGAGCAGAACCAGTGACTATTGCTCTTCCTTGACTCTGAACCTGTCTCTTGGACAGCATCGCATCCCACTTTGCTTTCCAGTGATGTGGCATCACTCATCGTGTGTGGAAAGGTCACAGCACAGAACACATATGTAGTATTTGTTGTCTTTCTGATTTATTTAAATATACTTATAAAGATAATCCTTTCCATGTAATACATGAGTCTGCAGAAGGAATGCAAGGTAAAGAAAAAATCAGAAAGCAGTGTTCTTTTCCCAGAAAAGGGGAAGAAGGGCCTGATACTCATGCCAACTTGATTTTTGCCAATTCGGCATCAGTACTGCCAAGCATAAACACTAATAACGTACATTACCTTTAACCAAGTGGCAATGCAAGAACAATTATCTCTTCTTCCTTTCTTCCCATACATGAAGAGGACATAACTGCTTTTTATACTTTACCATTATCGCTGTGCTTCCATCAAAAAATGCACTAGTTTACATATTTGTTATTTTCTTTGTTGCTCCCTAGGGACACTTTGGCACATCTTGAGCTTGCTCTCTTTAATTCACCAGTAATTTGTCATTTTTGGTTTGGGTTTTTGCCCTTGGGGTCTCTGATATTGTCCTGCACTTGTTCTCTCAGGGCTTTTGCTACCGTGCAGTAGCTTTGCTCTCAGCAGCCCTTGCCATTGCAGGTCATTTCCAGTCTTAAGGATTCTATGATCCTGTGAATGCGAGGCGTATTTCCCAAAGCATCTGAACAATGGCAGCTCATAACTCCTTAGAGCAAGAACAGAGAGAAGGCAGAGAAGTCCACTCTGCTACAATATCAACCCTTCTTATTTATGCTGTTTTAATTATAGTCATGTCATGGGTTGACAATGGCTGAATGCCAGGCATCCACAAAAGCCACTCTCTCACCCTTCTTCTTCTGTAGCTGGGCAGAGGAGGGAAGTGGGGACAAAAATTAACAAGGCCCCATGAGTTAAGGACCGGGAAAAAACAATGGGCTCAGCTCCCTGCTCTCTCTTGCTCTTGAGACTGGAGCGGAATGGTCAAGTTGCTGCTACTGCTGGGAGAAATCGCTGCCACCACAGAGTCCAGCCCTTTACTGCTTCTTCCTTTCTGTGGGTGAGCTTTTGCTCATAAGAGTGGCCACTGACCTGGGACCTTATTAACATCTAATCTCACTGGAAAGGACCCTCACCATCTGCTCGCTTGCCTCAGAGGAAAACCCGGGACCCCAAGCCCCTTCCCCCACTCTGAGGGAGCATCTCCGAGCTGTTTGTGGGAGCCCGGCTGCTGCTGCTGCTGCACAGCCCTTCTCCTTTTTCTCCTACTGCTCCAGGTTTTTCGCTTTAACTCAACAGCCCGTACCCGCTAGGACACCCCACAGCTCCTGTCACGGCTGTGGAGTTTCTGCTACATTTTGTTTGTCACCTCGGGTGTGCCCACCTCTACTGTTCCAGCCGCTGCTCCAAGGTTCCTGCTACAAGCGCGTTTCACCATCCAGAAGGGCACCAGGATCAGCTGCCCCAGAGAGTCTGTGAAGGAAGCCCCTTTTCTATCTCTCCCGCTGGCTTGCCCACCATTACTACGTGACCAAAAATTGCCATCAAGCAGTATCTCAGCCTTTGCACCTAGAAAGTTAGCATTGTAGTCTATCCAGTATAGAACAGATCGTTACATAAAAGTGAAATTATGTTATTGATGGGAGAAGTCTACTTACACTGAAAGAACTGTGACTTAACCCTGAAAATAATTTTTCTGATTATTTTTCTGAAAGGAGATTCTGCTCTCCATGAAATTAAAAATACCTCTCAGTCGACTTCAGTGTTAGGAGTATCAAATGCTAATAAACAAATCAATATGTCACCTTTTTAGCTCAGAATCTTATCCTTTCCTAGCTTTAGAAAAAAACTTATCCAATTTGAACACAGAAGCACTGCAATGTATCATGTACCTTTTGTTGCTCAAAAACAGCAGCATACACTCAATTTCCCATTTTTATGAGATACAAGAGCACACGCATTGTTGAAAACAAGCATGTTCCTGTGCCAGATACTGTATAACACTATGAAATCAACCTAAACTCAGCTACCCAAACAGGTTTTTTGAATGAGAGAGTTTGGATACAGCTGGGCACCCAAAGCAATTGAGACACAAGTGAATATAGGTTAAAGTAACAGAATAAATTAGTAAGAATAAAGCAGTGTAAAACTACTGATAGCAAAGAGAATATGAACACCAGATGTGTCAAGGTTGAATTCTTGTGTGACTTGAATTGTCTTATGCTTAGCATAAATTCTGAATGCCTTTCTGGCTCTATTTATCACTAAACTAAACAGATTGTGATCTTGTTATCAATGTTTAATATAGATATGATAAAGCTTTGTGATGCCAGTTTTAAGAATTATTTAATCCATTAAATAAACCACAAAAAAGTTAGTAAAGTCTACTAATCTTACTATGGAGTACATAAGTCTTTGACTGTCTGTCCAAATACAACTTTAACAGGAGACTTTATGGTTGATGTATCCTCCTGTTAGCACATAGTTTTGATATGTTCTACAGTAAATGAAAATACTTATGAAAATACTTAAGAATTTTTAAAATAGAAATAAGTCATTATTCCAGGTTGGAAAAACACCTGTTTCATCTCTTCTTTATCACCCACTGATTTTTAAAAATTGTTATCACTCTGATTTTCTACTAAGATTCCAGGTGCTTATAACTCATGGAGCCTGTATACTGCTAAGACACTTTAATAACATGTTACATTATAAATGTGAAATCTAAACATTTTATGTGTCCATACATCAGTGTAATCACTATATAATAGTGGTTTAGCAATGTGCTATTGATTGACAGAAAGCAGTTTAAGAAATGTGATGATTATAATAAAGGATAGTTTATTCCTTAATGCAGTTTATAATGAAGCAGAAACTTCTTTTGATAATTTCAAAACAAGCTTGACTGTCTCCAGTACAACACAAGCCAGTAACATCAGTTCTAAAAGTAACTGAAAAGAAACCCCTATCCTTCTTATTGTCCTGGTTGACATGTGAGCAAACTACCAGAATTCCAGCTTCATTTGTAGTAAACCATGCAGGGAAGAGTAACAGAAGCACCAAGGTGAGTTGGGACACTCCCTGCATTAGGCAAAATCCAACAGAATGACTTCATTAAATCCAAATAGACACATGGAAACGCATGCATACACATGCAGGTATGGATGTATGCATATGCCCACTTTGGGCAGAGATCATTCCGATCAGCAAATCTCATCTTTCATCATCACAGACAGTTATTTACTATGACTAGACTGCAGTCTAAGAGGAACCTGTGTAATCCGTATTTTTGGTCTTCCCTACAGTCTCTTTCTTAGGATTACATAGTAATTTTCTTAAGAAAGGACAGCAATGCGGTTTCTGTCAAATACTCATGCTTTGTAATTCTTTTTAAGGTGAGGTTAGTACAGAAGCTCTGACAGTTGTTAGTGGGAAGTGGAGTTTGGGGCTTGTGCTACAGATTGAACAGGTTCTCCATGTTACCTGTGAGAGAGAAAGTGTACTGAGAAAAAAAGCCCCAACAAAACCATCCAGATATTTTTCTTACTATCAATCTACTTTGAACATCTGGAAATTCCACCTTTTAAGGACTTCAGGTCAGAGTAGTTACTTGAGACTCTGTGTTCATCACAAGTTTGCATGACAGCTAAGGAAGACAGAAGTAGTACAGACAAAAAGATTCACTAGTTTATTACTGTTACACCTCTGATACTTTCTATAGTATACTGATAATTCACCGGTCAAAAGAAAGCTTCATCCTTGTTGAAAGGATCAAAATCTGTATCAGAGATAGGTGTGGTGTAAGAAGGATTATGACTATTTATTTGGTCCCTTATTTAAATTTGGTTTGGACAAAACTCGCTGGTTATAATTTTTCCTCCCAATAGCTTTCAGAACAATAGCCATATCCAATATCCAAACCCAGACATTTCCTGTTCAGTGAATGAAGCTGTCATTTTTATTGGATAAGCAGCAATGTTTCCTATTTTGTTCACTCCCCCTAGCCAAGATGTGACATTGTCCTCACCCCACAACATGCATAAATCAGCTGCTTCAGAATATCCTCACATGTGGATGCTGGAAGCAATTGAAGCCATCACATAATAAGGAAAATCAAGGTGGGGGTGGGAATGGGGTGCATTTTATATGAGTGAAAATATGGTTCATAGTTTGACTCTGCACATAAATTAAAACACATTTCATTCATTCATAAATCTCCCTGTTACAAAATACAATTACGATCCCATCTTGCCTCTTTAATCTACCATTGTAATTCTTTGAAAGTGCCTTCATATAATGGTGGGTTTTCAGTTTGATGTGATTGCAAACATGCTGAATTGAGTTTCTGTCAAGACATAGAAAGGATGACTCCACTTTAGTCTTGAACTACATAAGAATTGGTTTCAGAAGAAACACTGCAATGGGGGGGGGGGGGGGGG
>VYZT01002647.1:16315-47690 GCA_013400735.1 Pomatostomus ruficeps
AATTTCATACAGAATAAGAGAAACTAGGTTTTAAAAAAAAGCCTGGTTACTCCTTGATATTTGAAAAAGCTAAAGTCTCTTCCTGACTTCCCAAGCACACAGTTAGAAGAATAATGAAATTGATAATGCTACTTTTCTATTCAATAAGAAACAAAATTAATTTTTAATTTTTTTTTCACTCCCTATATGACACTAGAAATTAATTCCATATAATATAAGAAATGACCTGTTTCACGTTTGCAACCACTATATTTCAAGATATATACACAGTGCTAAAATAGTTTTACTTTTAATAATTCAATCTTTCCTAGATCTCTGTTCTCTCCATTTGTGTACAAATTTTTGCGACAAAGTAGTATGAAAGTCTTCTAAAATGTTAAGCTTGAAACTGAAGTAGTCAATACCCCTGATTTTATTTTCATCCAGACATACACTTTAAAACAAGCAGAACATGTACATGAATAAGAAACTCCCAAGTATTACTCAGCATTCACTGGTCAGGAATCAGATTTACACTCAGAATAAATCACAATATGATATCATGAAGTTAAATGTAACTACATGGACAAGAAAGTAAAATTGCATTTGTACCATAATTGAGTGGCAGCATGGTACAACAAAAATGTTATTCTGTATATTTGCTGAGTTTGATAATTTTTAAAAAGTGCATTAATTTAAAACATGCTCATGTGTATATATATTTTATATAAAAATGCTTTAAAAATTATACTAACTGAAAAAAGATTGTCTTATTTCAGAAAATACCCCAAGCCTGGTGATAATGCTTTTTTACAGAAATGTTGCTGTTATTGTAGGGAGAGGAAAACATTTCAAACTTTCTGAAATGGTGCAGAACACAGAAGTACTCCATTACCTTCCTACAAGGTAGTCCATGATCAGCTCTGGTCAGTAAGAGGCACTTCCACTACCTCTGGCTTCTGGAGTACCAGCTTCCAAATTGGCTCATAAATCATCTCCTGGGCACACTCTTTGGATAGTTCAGACAAGGTGCTGAAGTGTGAGGCAGTCATTAAAATTGAATCAATTTCCCAGAGAACTGGTATATAGAGAACCAGACACTATTCAGTTTGCTTTTATCGTGAAATCACTCAACTTACATTTAAGTAAAAGCTCGAGATTTTGTTTACAGTATCCAAAACCAGAAAACTGACATGTGCTTATCTACACCACAGCTGAAAAAGCAAAAAAGGCTGTGCTTAATAGATTTACTCTTCATTCAATGTGAAGTGTCTAAACCTGCACTTACTAGACTTCCTGTAGAAGGCTTTCCTGACACATGGTTTGTCATAAACTGTTCTGCCAAAAAAATTCCATCCATTCATCACCAATAGTGTTTACTTTGTGGTAACACTATCTTTTTCAGTTAACTTCCTTTTAGTATTTTGTATAGGGTTTAGACTGATTTAATCTTTCCCTCACTTCAAATAAAATAAATTTTAAAAACCAAACTCACTGAGGAAATAACCTCCACTTTCTCTAGCATATACATTAAACAAATTCCATGGTGATGCAAATTTTTATCAGATTGAATGTCATCTCCTGTACCCAACTGAACTCATGCAGCTGCTTTCAGCAACACAACCACAAGTCTCTCATCATTCCCTATATATACTGTGAAGCAAATCTCCAGTGGTGGTTATATTTCATATCAGTCTGTATTTTATCAGTCTCTAACATACTGATAAAAAATTCTCAAAGGGTAAAAGGTGTCTAGTTCAAACCCCTGAGAGGAAATTTTAACCACTTGAAAATGACAGTGGTTTGAGGATAATCACAGACATTCACAATCACTTAAATATACTGAAGATTTCAAAAGGAAAGTAATTCTGATAACTAAGAGGGGAACACTTCTTCTAAAAAAGGCCAATATTGTCCAGGTTTTGCCCTCCACAACCCAAGAAAATCCATAAAAGAACATTTTTCCATTGTCTGTCATTCCATTCTGACTTGCAGAGGTGTCAACATTCCTCCTGGAGATGTGAAATATCTTTTTCTTTTCCGATATTAGAACTGTAGTGATAGGACAAGAAGTGATGGTACAAACTGAAAGAGGGTAAATTTAGATTAGATATAAGGAAGAAATTTTTTACTGTGAGGGTGGTGAGGCACTGGAACAGGTTGCTCAGAGAAGCTGTGGATGTCCCATCCCTGAAGCTGTTCAAAGCCATGTTGGATAAGACCTTGAGCAATCCGGTCTAGTGAAAGGTATCCCGGCCCAACAGAAAAGAGTTGATCTTTAAGGTCCATTTGAACCCTTTAACTGTCGCACTGTTTGGACACAAAGAAAACTTACGCAGTCGACTAGGTTGAGGAGCAAGAAGAGAGCTAAGAGAGCTAAGAGAGAGGGCAGGGCAGAGCCCTCTGACTTTTATTTATATGTTCTTAGAAATCACCGTGGATTGGAGGTAGAAATTATTACCCTTCAATCACACTGGTTAAAAGAAAGATCTATCACATGTTTCTGCTTAGGAGAATGGAATAAAAACAACAAAAACAGTTAGCAAAAACATAGCTATGTTTACAACAGCATGCGTGAGAACAGCAAAAAGAAACATTGAAGAACTGCAAAACTCAAGACAACACTTTAACCGTCTTAGCTTCTGTGATAACCTTCTCTATGAGAAGTATAGTTATATTCATATATGTATATACATACATACGCATTTCTATAATGCAGAAGGGGAAAAATAGAATGAAAAAGTGGAGAAAATTCTGAGTTGCCAGGGTTATATTTAGATCATATTTACCACATTTCATCACATCTAGCATCTTGGAATCGTAGAATGGTTTATGCTGGAAAGAACCTTAAAGATCATCTCATTCCAACTCCCCTGCCATGGGCAGGGGCACCTTCCACTAGACCAGCTTGCTCAGTTTCATCCAACTTGGCCTTGATCATCTCCATGGATGGGGTAACCACAACATCTCTGGACAACCTATGCCAGGGCCTTATCACTCTCACAGGAAAGAATTTCTTCCTAACATCTAATCTAAACCTACCCTCTTTCAGTTTGAAGCCATTCCCCATTGTCCTGTCACTCCAGGCCCTTGCAGTCTCTCTCTCCATCTTTCATGTAGATTCCCATCATGTACTGGAAGGCCACCATTAGTTCACCCCAAAGCCTTCCCTTCTCCAGGCTGAACAATCCCAATTCTCTCAGCCTTTCCTCACAGCAGAGCTGCTCCATCCCTCTGATCACCTTGGTGGCCTCCTCTGGCCTGGCTCCAACAGGTCCCTGTCCTTGCTGTGCTGGGACCCCAGGGCTGGATGCAGCACTGCAGGTGGGGTCTCAGCAGAGTGAGGCAGAGAGGCAGAATCTCTTCCTATAACCTTGGAAGAACCAAAGAAGTGACACTCATAATGAACAGACAATACCATGTATTCTCTGTGGATGAGACATTAATCTTTCCAGAGATACTGTGTCTTACAGGTGCTTTTGCTATTGTGCCATCAATCTTTGCATTGCTTTGAGTTATATTTGATGCCACAGAAACAACAAACTTGGGAGATTATTTCTGCTCATGAAAAAATGTTTAATTACTCTTTGTGCAGATTTTCGCTGCTGATGTACTCCTGCATTTTCAACACCAACACATAATCTCAAGTAAAAAAAAAAAAGTTTATGTATGAGAACCTAAATTTCAGTAAAAGTACCGTATAAAAACTGTTCTTTCCTCCTAAAATGAAGTGTTCCTTCACCTATATGAAAAGTACACTACAGCAGTGATACAAAGTTTTTCGAGAAAAATGGGTGTATGTGAACCCACTGAGAGGTCAAGGTTGTGTTTGTTATACATATGAAGTATGAGCATGTCAATAGTTTTTCACATAACAGTATTAGGATTACATACTATGTGTACATAGTTCTGATTTTTTTTAATTCTAGAACTTATAATTAAAAGTTACAGATGAGTTTTCATCAGCTGTTGTGAAAATGTGTCTGAATTACATCTTACCACGAGACTTTTAGAGTTTTATTCTAGCAACTAGTATTTCATAGTAGATTTTAATACATCTATGAAGGATTTATTGATGTTATTTATAAATTATAAAACAAGTATCGGGCAAAAGCCATCCTTTTCTAAGTAGTTATGATAGTGCAAGATCCTATGGACTTGTATGAACCAGAGCAGACTATACCTGGTTTACCTACATGACATTCTCCCTGCAGAAGACCTATCCTGCATAGGATGTAAAATGAGGTAAGAATTTAAATTAAAAGGCCCTGCTCAAGAAAGCCATCCCATTTTGAATTTGTGACATTTATGTGCTTAAAGTCTATAGTGCTGTCGGTGAATTAAGCTACCTAAAGAAGAAAAGAAAAGCATTATCATCAAAACTTATGATACTCATTAAGTCTTTTGATGAGCATAGGTGAATTTAATTGCTCTTCAGAGCCTGGAAGATAAATCGTAAAACCTGCATACAAAATTAACAAGATCACCTCAAGAATCTGGTGGCTCCTCATTGACATCCCTGACAATAAAATGGTCTTCATATATCACCTGGGGATTCATCAGTTTTGAGTAACGCATTTACCATCTGTGCTCATCCCAAACTACTTCTAATAGAATGTCTGAACTTCATAAATATTCTTGGGTAAACAACTCTCATGTTTCCCCAGATAAGTGAACAGATTCACTGCATCATTTTTCTAACACAGAACTAGTAAAAGTGGTCAGCTACAAAATACTTCGATTCACAGACAAGTTCTTGAATTTGCAGTATGAAATCAAATGAGTTACCACTAGTTTCTTCATCTGCTTAAATAAAGTATTATTCAGTTTTCATCCATTTCTGAGGTACATGTTCCTTGTCTGACATGTTACAATCTTCAGTTCCAATCATCTGGATGGCTGAACACTTAAGCATCTCTAAGCAGAAAGCAATAGCAAGTGAAAAGGATGCGAATTTAGTTTAATAATGAACTTCATGAAAACTTGGGGTTTTTTTTAAATAAAAACAGGGAAGCAAGAGAAAAAAGCCCAAATGTTATAATGATTTGCCCTGTTTCTTCAGCTTTTCAAGAAAGCCAGGTTGAATGGAGCTCTGAGAAACCTGGTGTAGTGAAAGGTGTCCCTGTTCACGGCATGGGGGGGAGCTAGATAATGTCTAAGATCCCTTCCAAAATAAACCATTCTTTTATTCTATGATTTCTAGATCCTGGAGCTTTTGCAGTGTCTTGACAGAAGGTCAGATCCCCTCCTTACTGCTCTTCAATTCTGATACAGGCATCTTGCCTGAGAAACTTCATCTCTTAAATCTCTTGGTGGCCATATATGTCCTGCTTTTAGTATAAGATCTTTCCATCATAAAAAGCTCTAGTGAAATTGCTGACAAATAACATGACTGTCCTGCCAGAAAACCTCTCTGCCTCCCAAGGTGAAATTACTTAGATGAGTTAGGAAGGACATCAGTCTGCTGAAGTGAGTCCAGAGGAGGCCACCAAATTGATCAGAGGGATGGAGCAGCTCTGCTGTGAGGAAAGGCTGAGAAAGTTGGGATTGTTCAATCTGGAAAAAAGAAGCATTGGGCTGACCTAATTGTGGCCTTCCAGTACCTGAAGGGAACCTGCAAGAAAGTGGAGGGAGACTATTTACAAGGGCCTGGAGTGACAGGACAAGGGGCAATGGCTTCAAACTGATAGAGAGTAGGTTTAGAATAGATTAGAGGAGAAAGTTCTTTACTGTGAGAGCGTTCAGGCCCTGGCACAGGTTTCCCGGAGAAGCTGTGGCTGACCCATGCCTGGAAATGTTCAAGGCCAAGTTGAATGGAGCTCTCAGAAACCTCATCTAGTAAAAGGTGTCCCTGCCCATGGCAGGTGGTTGGAATGAGATGATCTATAAGAATTTTTCCAACCCAGGCCATTCCATGGTAACTTTTGATGGCCTTCAGAAAGATTCTTTCATAAACCCAAGTGTGTTTCTAAGTGTTAAGTCAGAAAAACAAAACATGTGCCCTGAAATACAGACTACATGAAAATATTGTTAAGAAAAGTGATTGAGGTGTTCAGTATTTCTGAAAGAAGATAAAAAGGTGAAATTTCAATGAAATATAAAAAAATACTGGAAGTTCTTTCTGTTTCAAAGTCTCTTGTAATGCAATGCACTGTTCTTTAATGCAAGACTGACAGTTTCAACACAGACAAAGTTACAGTACTGGGATGCTGTATTGCAAAAAAATTAGCCTGGGATCTTTTCAGATGTCAAAGGGAATTGGGCAAGCATTTACACATCACAACAGAGTAGCCTGGAGAAAGAACAGAAGTAACTACTAAGTAAAGCTTAAAACAGGAAAAGAGTGCATTATCACTGTTGAATTTCCTCTCTTACAGAGTATAAGTACAATCCATGTTTCTCCTCAGATGGAAGGAATTATATCCAGTTAGAATAGAAGAAGTTATCTTGCACAAATAAACCTACAGAAAAATAAATGGCATTATGTTGCACTGTCAATACATAATGGCATTGCTGTATCAGCTGTCAACAAATCTATTTTAGAACCAGTATTTAACCAAAGCACAATATAAATAGTAAATCCATCCAAGCAAGCCTTTAGTGGTTCTGTATGTTGAAGAGAGAAATGTTCTTACTCTAAGCTAGTTAGATCTGTAAATTGTGCACAGTATTAATTTTATGCCATCAAATTACTGTTTTTAACAGGTTATACAAGGCACAGAGCCATATAATTGCTCTTCACTTGAAATATGCTCTCATTCAAACTGAGAAAATGAAGTTAGTTGAAGGTGCAGCTGGGGGTGAGGAGGAGCACATCTTATCTGTGCAATGACTTGTTCTTTACAGGTGGTTGGTTCAAAAATTAGCAGCTATTTTTTTCTGCAGTAATAAATTCTAATACTTGAAGAGAGTGAGAACAGATGGATTGCCAGTTCATTGCCACTTGCCATAGCACTATGAAGATTTAATCTTTATGATGAGCAATTCACTCTTTGCATAAGCACTATACTAGCATTCCAGTATCATGTCTCATCAGCCCATTTTAAAGTAGACTGGTTTCACAAACCTTTTAATAGAGAGTTCTGTTCTATTTTTTTTTTTTTTGCTATTACATACAAATTGTTCTAAGACATTTTAGCTTTACTTAAACTACGTGTCACTTGTCGAATCAGTACTAAAATCCCAGAACAGAAATACTGTTATTTGAAATGAATGTTGAGGTGCAGAGATTTTATTGAAAGAGACTAACAGCTCCATATCTTTTAGGCACAATTTACTCATTTTTATTTTGCCGAAATAAAAAAATATAATGATCCATCTTTACAGCCATAATTTTGTTGGTTTAATGAGAAAGTTTTCATATTCAAGCAGCTTTTCCTGCTGAAATGTACTGGTAGATAGGTGAGCACATCTGGCTGTGGCCAAAGTAAAATTTTATTATTCCCTATAATGTCTTCCAATGTATGGCCCCTTACTCTAAAAGGGCCAGAAACATGCAAAGGGGAATTGGCTCAGGGGCATTGAAAGTTCTGAATCTCAGCCAGCTGCCTTCTGAATTCCTAAAATCTTTCTAGTCTGACTTTAAAATCTTTGCAGTCTGATTTTTTAATAATCTGTGCAGCAGTCCTTGTTTGCATATGGATTTTTTTTTTCTCAGAGTCAACTGAGCAAACAATTTTCACTATAATTGGGTGATATTTGAAATATTGGTATTCCATTATCTGGCTTTTCATACACAGCAAAGGCTGTGGGGATTTTCTTAGGTAAAAATTAAAAACCATTATTTTAAAATATACAAAGTACAGAAGAACTCCAGTTTTTTGACTAAATAAATGCTGCCTTAATATTCCCAGGTAAGTGATTAGTAAAACTATACAGGAAAATAAGGTCGTCAAGGCATCTTACGTCACCTGCATAGAGCTACACTTTGAAGGCGCAGAAAAGGCACAGGCAGATAACTGTGTGGTGTTAAAAGCAGAAATCTGAATTAGTTTAGAATTGAAATTCTTGATAGAAAAAGTCTCCTAACCCTACACTATTTTGTGTTCCTTTTCTTCTTATTTTCTTGATCAATGTTTCCTTCAGGAACGCCTGATATCTGTAAATAGCTACAAGCCCAGTAGAGGGTGCTGAAGAATATGCAGCATAGTTTTAGTTTTTGTAGAGCAGTAAGATGTAACCTTTGTTTTTACACTGTAAATAGCAGCTTCTCTTTCGCCTGTACATCAATTCTTACAAATTCAATGCATGGACTAAACACAACCAACCTATTTGCACATCTGTCTTTTTGCTCAGCTCTTGGTTTTCACCTGCTCTTCTTAAAAAGCCTTTCAAACAGTCACACCAATCTGTGAGTGCAGGGATCACGTCCTGGTGCACTCCAAGCATGTGAAGCAAGCTGGAAAGAAGCACAAAGCGAAAACCTTCTGCATTCCTGCAAGGTCAGACTACAGGATAAGTCATCCCCTGGATACTGTTCTCAATCATGGCACTGTTTAATCATCCTCTGGGCATTTAGGAGGGAGAAAGAAGCACAGATTTGGGCAGTTTTACAAATGTGCTTTTGGTTACTTTATGCTCATATCAATCCAGAGATAATAGAAGAATATGAGAAAATGAAATAATTTCTTGCTTAAATAAGTTCAAAGAGAACTGAAAGGATATAACCCATTTTCAAACTTCTAAAATAAGTAATTTTTCAGTACAGTAAAATCTTTATCTTACTGAGGGTTTTTTCTGAAATCACAATTAATTTCAATAAAAAACAAGTAATAGAAAGAATTATCATAATCTTATTAGCTGGAACCACCAAAAAAGCTGCAATGTGTTGACTGTGCATAGAATAATGGTGTTCATTTTAAGAAATAAATTTAATCTCTTTTGATAACAAAAAAACTTTGTTCTCAGTGATTACTTCTGGTGTGGTCTCATAAATTAATAGAGGAATATGATGTCTCTTGAATTCTCCTTAGCTTTTAAAAATACAGAAAATAAATTCAAAACAAATCTGCTCTTCTAAGCACAACAGGAATGAATTTACCAGGAAGACTTAAGGTATGCCATATGTATTTTGCACACAAATTTAAAGTGTCATTCTGACTGAGTATCCTGGTGTAAACCCAGGGCTCAGAACTGTCTTTTCAACTGATCAGATCTTTGATGCAAACCTTTGAAAAACAAGAACTTGTTTGATTCCTTGTTACAGCACTCATTAGCCTGGTTTAGAAATACCAGCAACTAATGGTGTTTAGGGGAAATATGTGCCTGTATCTCCACAAAAAATGTCAGTTTTGCTGCTCAGTGACATTTTCTGCTACAAATTTTTGTTATTATTGAGTGGCATGCAATATTCAGCAGTTCATTTGATTCCCATTTCAAAGGACTCTTTTCAAACCCAGTTATGGAATTCTCTTTGATTTGGCAGCTCAGTAGCTGTTGACCTTTGACATTTGTACAAGCAGTTTCTGGATGGAGGTAAAAATACCTTTTTTCTCCCTTATAGAAAAGCAGATAAGAAAAAAACCCAAACAACTTAAATGCCTCTTGCATATCAAGATCAACTATGCAAAACATTAAACATAAAAATTTTTAAAACCTGTGGAAAATGAAACACAAAAGATGTGTGTGGAGTAGAACCAATCACTTTCTCAAATATCCACAAGAGGATCTTCTAAAGAAAATATGGCCAATTATGTCAATTAACTCTGGCATTAAAATCTTAAGAAATTATCAGATCATTCAAATATTCAAGTCTTGGCGTGTTAACATGTGTTAAAAAAATAACAAGACTCTTGGCTTTTGTGGGGGAATTCTGTCAGAGGGAGGATGACTGATACAGGACTCAGGTTTTGACCTTTCAGGTTTTACTCTCTTTGAATCATTTTTTCTTGTAATCAATATATATACAAGATTATGCCACAAAGTCTATCAACTATCAACAGTACAAAGGACAGAAAAGAGACAAATTGCAAATTATAAATACACAGCTCTAAGGGAAACCCAAAACAGGCAAAAAGGTGAGAAAATAGTAGCTGCAAAGGTGATGGTATATAACAAACTCACTTTTTAATTCAACCTAATAATTATCCTTAATAGGATAAGATCATTGGTGTAATGCTTCATGATCTGTATTGATCCTTATTACTGGAATAAAATTGATCATTTTGTTAATGTCCACTTAGTATGTACCTACACCTAACTCATTTTATAGTTAATTTTGAAATGAAATCATAAAAGCTGGTGTGCTTGACAGTCAACAACATGATCTATATCTGATATGACATCAATACCATTCCACTCATTTTTCTTTAATTCAGATTTGTGAAGATGTTGGGGGATTTATACCCTGTCCTTTTGTACATAAAATTGCTCTTAAATTTTTTATTTTCAGAAGTTGTGAATAAGTGACAAAAGAAAGTGCGTAGCACTTGGCATGTCTTATGAGTTTCCATCAACAGATTAAGTTTCTCTCATATTTAAAAGTGATTTGATACTATGGAATGAAGCTGTGAGGTCCCAGTACGTATTAATGGAAAAATAAATTTCGGAAGATATATATTTTCTATTGTGTATCTTACATAAAGTGAAAATGCAATTAGCAAAGAATAGTCCTATGTAGACTACTTTTCAGTTTTCATCTTAACAAGAAAAATATATTATATAAAATTATTTTGCCCTGAAAATCAAGGGTGAAGAAATGGGTAGGGGACAGTTTTTCCTGATCTTTCACATTCTATTTTGACCAACTGGTGAGTGACATAATCTATATAATTTCTTTTTGTCATCAAACAGAAATTTGACATTTTGTCCCTGGAAAGTATCGTAGTTGAACACACTCCGGTGACTGTTCCTGATGACGAGAATAGAACAAAAGTTACATTCTAAATTAGGAAGGACATTCAAGGAAGCTACAGCCAGGCAATCTCACCTCAGTCTGGGAAAACTATGGAGCAGATCATCACGGAAACCACCAGTGCCATATATACAAGCAAAGAGGATGACTGAACACCGTTTCTAAGGGCAACTAGAATTTTGAGATTCAATCTCAACATAAGCCTAGACTTGTCATGCAAGTTAACTAAGACATTTTACAGTTGCTCACTTTCTTTTTCTGTGCATCAGATTACTCAGGACCTACTGGTGTTTTAAACTGACCTGATTAGTGCTGATAATATGATCTGTCTCTTCAAGAAGGGATCTCAAAACTTGCTCTAGCTTCATTATCTGAAGGTATATGTCCTTGAGACACCTTATGTCTCTTATATTAAATAGTGACCTTTATAGAGTTCTGTAATTTGTGAACTTCAGTTGGTTTAGCACGTCTTGCTAAAATGTCATTTTAAATTAGTATGTGCACTGTAAGAGCAGCCTCAAATCATTAAGAAATTAATATTCAAAATAATTTCAAAGTTGATAGGAGTCGATACCCTTGGGTTGTTATTTCCTACTCCAGCCGAATGAACGTTGGCATTATGAAAACAGACCATTTAAAATTTGCGTGGGTCATTTCAGACCCAAGAGCTTTCCCAAGAACCCAACATTTTTATGCTGGGTAGTCATCTGAGATCTGTCACTTGACTTCGAAGCACTGCAGTCATACACAAGCTTTTCCCTTAGACCCTTGAGAAGAGTGGGTAGTCCTCAGAAAAATTTGGTCCATTTTTGCTTTCACCGTGGATAAGTTTAACATGTGTTTTGTTTTTTCTGACAAGACTTATGTTTAGGTTCCTGTGAGATGCAGTTGCACATCAGGTCCTCCACTTAAAAAGAAAAGGCTCTGCTTTTCCAAAACCAGGTGGATTGAATATTGACTGGTCCTGCCTAGAAAAAAAACAGTACTGTAATCTCAATTAAACATTGATTTCTTTCTTCCCATGAGCACTCTACTATCCAAGACCTACTATTGCTTTTCCTTCATGGTAAGAAAATTGTTAATGATACCAATTATGTGACACAAATGACACGTCAACATTTGTCTTCTGTTCCAGGTCAGCAAGAATTGCAACTTGAAAACAAAGACATGGCAACTTGAAAAGAGTTTAGGGAGATGATTTTTTTTTCAAAATAAAAATATCACATAAATTTCAAGTACAGTGAATCAGGAAGTGCCGTGATGAATGAGTTGACATGGGGCATTCATGACTGGTATGCTGTATTTTTCTGGTGGGAGTCTGGTCAGACACTGCTGTGAAATGAAATGGAATTTACCCACTGTCTTCAGTACTTGCAATTGCTAGACACAACAAAGTAAATAAAGAAGAGTGGCAGCTGTTAATTAATTCGGATTTATTTTCAATTATTTTTATTTTCATACATAATTAGTTTTATAATTCCCTTAATATGCTTGAAAATTACGTTTCTCTTTTCAGCCATCCTTAAATAAAATCTGAACCTTTTTTTCTATTGAAAGCTACACTCCCTTATTTCTAGTGAATGGGAAGCAAATTTGGCTTTTCTGACATACTCCTCCACTTTCCTTAACAATAAATGTACTTGTTTAGTCACACAACCAAGAACTTGTATTTTATTTTTATAACATAGGTAGACAACTGAGCTAAATTTCTTGTTTTTCCAGTATGAGTTTACCTTTTACACATGAATTATCAGTATGCAAACCTATTTCATTTTCTAGCATTCTCCAAAGTCTGAATAATACTTCATCATTCTCTTTAGCACCAACTGAATTTGTTGAGAAGAGATTAGTCAGTCATTAAGGGCCAATTGCATAATAAATTTTGCGTTATTCTGTACTTGGTCTTATATATGTATTGCTTGGAGTGAAAAAACACTAATATAGGAAAATATAGATATAATTTAACAAATATAAACATATGCAGAGAATCCAGAGAAGGCCACCAAATTGATTAGAAGGCTGAAGCTCCTGTCCTGTTAGGAAAGACTTAGTTGGGATTGCTCAGCCTAGAAAAGTGAAGGCTCAGAGGTGACCTAATAGCTACCTTCCAGTACCTGCAGGGAGACCAATAGAAATATGGGGAGACTATTTACAAGGGCCTGGAGTGACAGGGCAAGGGGGAATGAGTTCAAGTTCAGAGTGAGTAGGTCTGTATATTAGGAAGAAATTCTTCCATGTGAGGGTGGTGAGACACTGGAACAGATTTCCCAGAGAAGCTGTGGGTGCCCCATCCCTGGAATTGTTCAAGGCCAGATCAGATGGGGCTCTGAGCCACCTGGTCTAGTGGAAGGTCTAGTGGAACCCATGGCAGGGGGATGGAATGAGATGATCTTTAAGGTCCCTTCCAACCCAAACCACTCTATGATGTACTTAAATAACAATGTGAGTGTAAACTTTGATTTAAACTAATGCCCCATATTCATAATGCTGAAATCCTACAGTCAGGTCAGGAGTTGTACCATCACTTCTAACTTCAGGATTTACCTCTAGCATTGTTTTCTGAGGCATAAAGAAGTGAAACATTACTGACAGTCTCCAGAAATAATGTTACATATAACCTGTCATCAGAACGTGCTGGCAATATGGACACATTCTACCCATTTCATCTTCATTGGGACAGACTAAAAGGGAAAAACAACCAAATTAACCTTGCTTTCTAGTTACAAACACACAGAGAGAACAGATGTTTCCTTTGTATTCCATATACTAATTTGTCTAGGAGTGCAAAGATCCGAGGTCATTAGTAACAGAGGAAACAAAAAATTCCACCAAGCTTTACTAGATCATAAAACAGATAAAAAGTGAAAATCATGGCAAAAATAGACAACCACAAGAAATATTAGTGAAGTGTAATGCACTCATAATATGAGTGGAATTTAGGATACTTAGAAAATGTTCTTGTTGCAGTAACTGCAATTGGAGCACTAAGGATTAGTAGGTTAGCATGAAAATTAACCAGGGAAGGAAAATTTTTCTGCCAGAAGAATTAGAAATTTCTTAAACCACAATGATTCTTTAGATTTCAAATAACTTCACAATTTTTTCTTAGCATGCTGAATCATCACATCTCATTTAATTGCAAACAAATCTCAGTAACCTGCTGGCAACTCGTGGAAAGAACATACTCCCTCTGGTCATGCCCTGGACAGAATCCCAACCACTGCTGAACCCATGGGAACACAGTTTTGCTGTTTGTAAAGCAAAGCACGAATCACATTCACCATAGTTCAGAGCCAGCATAAATATCTATCTTACCCTGTTCTTTCTGCTGCATGGTCGTCAGACAAACACATTCACTTCAGCACGTTTGTAAGGTATTTGCAGTCACTGCACATCTTTCTGTACTGCCCCATACTTCCCTGAAAGAATAGGGAGGTGAGGATCAGAGATAGGTATATCAGTGGATTTCTTTATGGTTCACTAAAAAGAAACCATCAGAAGTGGCAGAATGGTCAGATACACTGCACGTATCTGCTCATCACATCATTTATTTATGGCCAGAAAGGGGTTTTCTCCTTTCCCCTCATGCCAGATCTTCAGTGCTGAATAAAAAGCTGTTCAACTACACCCTACAGTCAGACTTCAGCTGATGATTCAGTTCACTGTTTATCAAGAGAGAGTCCAGATCCTGCTGACAAAACAGGCAAACTAAACCCATACATCACCTTTTGTTCTGAGTACAGAACAAACTGAGGATGGCTGCTTGTTAGGCATAGACACAATTTCCTTGTCAGCGGCACTGGAGTAAGTTCCTTTCTTACATTAATAGGAACCCTCTGAGCCTTATCTAGGCTAAGCAGTCCCAGATCTCCCAGCCTTTCCTCCTATGAAAGATGCTCCAGTCCCTTAATCTTCTTAGCCCCTTTCTGGATTCCCTCCAGCATATCAATCTCTTCCTTGTAGTATGGAGCTCAGAACTGAACATGGTATTTCATGTGGGAACTACTATACTTAAAAAATGTGTTTTCTAATATTGAAAAGATGGACATTTTAAACCAGTGAGTGATATCCTGCACCTCATATGGCAATACTCATTTCCAGTATCACTGCAAAACCAGAATTTTGAGACTTTTGTTCTTACACACAAATTTGATTGTAGCATACTGATTGAGACTTAGAGTAGTCAAAGGGAACATTGCCACTGACTAAGTTGGGAATGGAATGTAGCTGACAAGGCAAATAAGAACAGCAGAAAGAAAAGAGAAGATCAATCTGATTTATCACATCTTTATTGTACTTACAAGAAATCACGTAGAACTTGGGAAGCCTTAAAGATCATTCCTAGTTCCAAGCTTGTGAGCAAGTTCTTCCCAGCCATGCTGTCCCCTACTGTCCTCTCCACTGCTATCAGCTATTTTAGTATACACAAGCCATTATCCCCATCCTGTGCCATATTGAACCAAATGGACTCAACTGTCCCAAATGTTGCCAGGCAGCAATAGTTCTGGTAGCTATAAAGCTTATTTAAATAATAACATTGAATCAGTTTGAGGTGCAACTAGTTTTCCATCTGAGGATGGAACAGAGATGCACCAGAGCATCTCTGATTACCTAAGTCAAACAGAGATGCTAAAGAGGCAAAGCACAGCAGGACTAAAGCTGCTGCTGTCAGAGTTTGTTTACCACGTCTGATCATTCAGTCAATGTGGCACTCACAGAGTTCAGTTCACTGAAGCACATCTGTCATACCATCACATTTCTGATGCTCTTATGGTCTCTTTAGGCAAGTGTGAAACTTTTGGCTGATTCTGTAAATAATTCCTTAGAACCTGAGCTGGCCATTTTATTTGCTGGCTACTTTCAAACACAATTAAATCACAATTCAAATCACAGCTGGCTAGAGTTAGCCAAAAGTTCAGGCATATCCACAGAGGAAAAGGCAGATTTAATGACCCCTTAATGCCCTCCTTCATTAGCTGTCTATGTCACTATATCAAACTGTGATAAAAGAATTAGACAATTAAACACTACCCCCATTCCTATTTAATCCACTAATGTGTAAGCAATCCCATTCTTTAGAAGGGATTTTTCTACTTGTGTGGCTTGGTGCACTGAAGAGGATGGTATTGAAAACTTCATTTCCTTTGTCATTTATTCCAATCACAGTAGGAATGGTGATGAAATTTCAAATTCAATTCAGCATTGTGTGCTTGCATATTCCCAGGAGAGCTGATGTTTTAAAAACCTGAACCTTTTTTTTTTTTACAGTTATTTTTCTAGGGAAACAGGGCTATGAATTTGAAGCAACTGAGATCCCCCCTTAGCCCCAAACAGTCACTCAAGTGTTCAAGGGTTTTAAAGCACTAACAGAAACCGAAGGACATGAAGCAGAGAGCTGTCAACCATTTGAGGGTCACTGAGGTTTTGACCCTCTTTAACTTCTAAAAATTACACATTTCTCTATATGGGTTTCATAATTAGGGATTTTGAAGCCCTTGTATCAGTCATCCTTTCTTCTGTAGTACAATTCTCATAAAAATATACATTCCTTTACATTCAATTAATACCTTATGCAGTGTTCAACAACTCCAGAAAGTAACAGATTTCCATGTTAAAGAAACTGGCAAACTAACCACGCTGGAGGCTTGTAGCCTCAGGGAACCCGAATCCATGGTAAAGTCTTTCCATGCCCTGTGTTAACATTTTTCACCTGGTCCTGGAAAAGCATAAGCAAAAGAACTCTTAGAGAGTACTCAGCCACCTCAGTAGTTCTGGCAGCAATATTTTTGTTTTTAATCCCTGACATAAGTACATAGTGTCTGTGAAACTATGAACACATTTGAATGCTTGGTTTTGCACCTCTATCATTGTGCAAAATACAGGACAAAATCACAAACTTCGTGTTTTACACTCAGTGACAAGTCTTCTTCATCAAAGCTTTGGAAGACAATGAAAGAGCGAAACAGTTGTGGTAAGATTTGTGAGCAACAGAAAACAGCTGGTTTGTTTTCATAGCAAAGTGGTTTGAAATAAATTCTGCCTAAACACAGCTAAGTTATGCTATGATAGAAACAGAGTATGAGGGAAAATATTTAAGAATGAGGACAATCTTCCAGGAGATCCTGTCTCTGGAGGTCCAAATGGACATGTAATTCAACGAGTTTATAGTGAGGTGCTGTGGTTAAAAAATGAAGATGGGAGTGCTTAGATACACACTTAAGAATAGTAAGAAAAATAAAGTGATTTAATCTCACAGGCAGGACATCATGAAGTTTATGTTTTTAAGAATCAAAATGAACAAAACAACAATATGGACAAGACAACACAACAATCTCTGCAGGAAGAAAGTGAACTTCAGACAAAAGACTCCAGCTTTTACTGACAACAGGAAAGGATGACCAGAAATTATGATTAGGCAATTTAAGATGAAGTCTTAACAATGCTGGGTATTTGATAGGGCAAGTCATCAAGAAGAGGTGGTCCTGCTCCTATGGATACTTTCAGATTAAGTCTGATACACAAGCTCCTCACCACACATTCCTCTGAACTCTCCTGCTCCTGAGCAAAAAATAATTGTTCCATGCCCTTACACCAGCATTTCTTTAGAACTAAGGTACAGAAAACAGTACAATAACCTTTATCCAGACTGAAGAACAAATAGAGAGGTCTCTGGCTGTCTGATTAAATCCTGATCTATCAAGCAAGGCTAGTTTGGTATTCATGAAGCACTTAGCACCTTGCGTATTTGAACCCTGGAAAAATATTCCACAACACAAAGTCATTAATGGCACATTGTGTTGGCTACAGAGTAAAATATTAAAACAATATACTGTTTTCCCCTAGAAGAATTATATATTACAGGAAATCTCTCCACAATATATACCTTCCCACTTAAAATAGATTTTAGCAGTAGTTTGACTTGTTTATTCCAAAGATTCAGTAATCATGCATTTTGATTGCTATAATTTACATACACTTAAGCACTAGCTAACTCTTCAGAAGAAAAATTGCACCAACTCATCTTGAAGAAACAGGTTTCTTCTAAATCACAGATGTACTGGCACAGAGCAACACCATAAACATAACACAGAAAAGAACTCACTCCTCATCCACATTATGCAGCATAATAGGAAATATATCCTTTTCTTTTCCCCCAAATAAAATATAAACCCACTTTAAAAACAATTCAGAAATTACCAGGTTTATCCTGCATTTTATTCCATTCCTTAAAGGCATTCTTCTTCTATTTTTTCTTCTACATTTGGATACCTTTAGTCACCGTCTTGCAAACCAGCCTAATGCGAATAAATCTGTAGCTCAATCAGTGATGGCAGCTGGTAAAGCACCTTCACAGAAAGCTGTTCTAAGATATCAGACACGGAGGTATCTTGTCATTTTAAAAAGGGTCAGAACTCAATGCCGATGAAACAAGTAAATTTTCATATCTGATTATTCTGTTACTCGCTATAGGAAATCAGGAACCTGAGACACAAAGTGAAGGAGGATCCCAACAGAATTGCAGCCTTTGTCTGTCTTGCAGGGATGGATAGATGAGAACACATTTAGGATACATGAAAAGAACAGCAAAGAAAACTACATCTAGAATTGGGTGATGAAAAACACCCAGTTATAGGGAGAAGCAACATAAGCCACAAAATAAACCTACAGTATTTAAAAGGGAAAGAACACAAAGGCATATCCTGGTCGACCACAAGAATGGTAAAAAATGAAAGAAATTTAAGTTGTATTTAAATTGAACCGGTTGAAAGACAAGTAATTAATGTAATAATATTTGTAAATAAAAAGAGATCATTTTTTTAGCAAAAATTTCAAAACACAAGTAGAACTTCTCCACTTCTCAGCCTTAGTGGTGAATCAACAAATATCCACAAGACCTGTGTAGATAGATAGAAACCCTGCTGAACAGTGTACAGCTGGGATAATTGAGGCATAATTGAGTACTAAAGAAAAGGCACCTGGACAAAGAATACAACCCACAAGATAGAAGATGAACTGGAAAGAAATGTGGAGTACTTTGGTGAATAAACCTGAAGTATTTAATTACTATATTAATTCTTCAGAACTTTATGACTTTAAGAAAGAGAACACTTTTCAATTACTATCTAAGTAACAAAAACAATGGCCACAGCTATGGCGGTGATGCAGCCACAAGGTTTATTTCCTACGGCGCCGCCTCCATCACCAAGCCAGTATCAGTTCCATGAAGACATTCGTTGGGATGATTATTCCTCTCTGGGCAGTGAGCCAGAGGGGGAAGGTGAAAGCGAGGCTGGGGAAATCCCCAATCTCCCTTAGTTTTCCCGCTGTTTGAGTTTTGTCAGTCAAGTTTTGGTTGCACCCCTTTCCCCTCAGGATTGTTTACATATTCATAAAGTTAGTTTAATATGCATACATAGCTAGAAAGTTCTGTTGCTCTGTTATCCCCATTGGATAATGTAAATGTCTTCCCTCCCAGTTCAAAATTTATTGGCCCCCTATCATTACGTATGGACTCCCTATAGGTTTGTACCCTGGACCCTCCTCTTACTGAGCCACTCCTACTTGCTTTATAACCCCATGTAACGGTTGCTCGAGGCTCTCCTCTGTAGCTGGAGCTGGCCTCTATAGCTCCCCATCCAGTTACGTTGTTTCCCCTGAAGGGTTACAATAAACTTGGGTGATTCGCTACACCAGAGTCCCTCCGCCTCTTTATCTCTGCTCGTCGACGACACTTACGACAGCCGCTGCTCCCTGGCAGGGGAGAGACAGCCTTGGACTAGCTCATCAGCCAACCTGAGTGTCTGGACCCTGGAAGTCTGGTGCAGGTAACACCCCTGAGCAGCCAAGCGCTCCTTAAACTGTCGCCTCTGCTGACCAGTGGTTAAGCTGTCTGTGGCAACCACAGCACCGCGACACACAGCAAAAGAAAGAATTTGCTGATTGCAGTAATGAGCTTGTAGAGATTAAAATGTTTTTAACGCTGGGATGTGACATTAATTCTGACCCATGTAGAGAGGCTGTTTGAAGGATTTTATGTACCCCAGTTTGACAAAATTTCAAGGGCACTGGAAAGAAGTGCACTTGAAAAAATGAGTGGGCATTTGAAGGCAAAGATTGCTTATGGCTGCAAGACCTGAAGCTTCATAATGGAAACACCCTCTCTGAATTCCAAACAGACTCTTACCAAGGAGGGAGAAAATGCCTTTTGTACTGGAAGCCTGAAAGAACCGATCCCAGAAGGCAAGAGGGTGATGTGAGAAACAGGACATAACAGGACACCTCTCTAAAATTGCCTTATCTAAGTCCTGCAGCTCATTATTCATCAAGGACCTGTGTCCAGAACTCTTCATGTCTACAATGAATTCTCTAATCTTACAGAACTTTTACACTTCACATGAATCAGTTTTAACTTTTACAATAGAACCCTAGTGAATAATTCTTAAAGCAGTTATTGAAAAGAACTATTTCTAGGGTTCAGATCACCCTAAAAATGGCTTTGGAAAATATTTTTATCTTATTTGTAATTATTACTACTCCTCATGCACAAGTGCATTAAATGTAAATATCAGGCCAAAAAAACCCTAAATCTGAAAGACAGGTAAAGGACTAGCATTCTTGCTAGTATGGGAAGAAGATAAATATTTTAATTCTTGGTTGATCTGTTTACTAAACTGATTGTACATATTTCTCCACTGTGCTTGATTTTGTTTGAATTTTTGTGAGTCTTTTGTACGTCATACTGGCAGCATCTGGGCATTAACACTAAAGAGAAACCTCAGTGTAGAAACTGATTGAGGAGTTTCTTATAAAAATCTCACATTTAACACAATTTTGTTATTATATGCCCTAATTTGAAGTAACTGACATTATCAGAAATAGAGAAAAATACAGAGGATACTGTGTCAATTTTAAAATTATCATCCTGATCTTGGAAGAACAGTCTTCAATGTCTTAACAAAGAGAGCTGGTAATCCAGTAACCAGTAAGTGAGAAACCATGAAGAGAAGAATTGCACAAGTGCTTTAAAGTTCACAGGAAAATAGAACAAATTTTCTGTTTTATTTACTTTTCCTTTTTACTGAAACTAGGCAGAATACTTCATAGTAAATAAAATAGGTTACCTCACCTTCATTAGTCTATTAAAAATTTATGCTAAAATATCACAGAAAATATTTATAACTCATGAATTCATGGAAGTGTTAATTACAGCTTTATTGAGCATAAATCTGTTTAAACTGCTCCATTTCCCAAGAAAGACATCTAGGCCAACACTTCCAAGCAAAATACTATCAAAGCAACGAAACATTTCTTAATTTTTGTTCTGTTTTTCAATTTTGCCCACACCTATAAAATTCAACACTCAAAATGGAAATAAGCAAAGGAGAAAAGTCAGAACTGAAAATATATTTTGAGAGATATAACACAAACTTTTAAATATTTGCATAAAGGATTGTGTATACAAGCTGTCTCTGGAGGGTATACTGTGAATTCAGAAATTACTTTCAATGTCTTCTACATTCTGTGGGATATTAGAATTCACATAAAACAGTCGTTTTGCTAGGCTTGAAAACTTTACATTAACATTTCTTCATTTTTTATGTGTTGTGTGAACAGCAGCAGAGAAAACAACAAACAGTATTGAACAATCATTAAACAACTGAGTAAAATTACATGTAGATTGTTTTCAAACAACACTTTACTATTTCTCTTTTTAAGGTATCTTGTTCTTACTTCAGGTTTAAGAATTAACAATGGGCTTAATAAAAATCTTCAACAATCCAACCTATTAATGAGAGCACACTATGAGAAAAATGAATTAGTTATAAAATTAGATTATGCAAAGAATAAAAGTAAAACAAAACTGCAATTCACTTCTCTTTTAGGTTCTTACAACGATGGCAAAATTCTCCACTGTCACCACCCAACATTTATGGAGTTTGTATGTTTAAATCAATTAAGAAAAATTTTCAACTCCTTGGAACTTGTTTCCTAGGCACTAAAACCACTACTCTTTATCTTTGACTACTTTGATTATTCAACAACCAGGAACAATAATATTAATTGAAAAACCCTCAAAATCTGTAGATTTTAATGTCAATTGTAGCAAGAGTTTATCTGACTAGAAACTGATCAGACTGTCATTGTCCATGAGCAAGAACAATGCAATCCAAATATATAAAATGCACATTGAAAAAATTATTTGAAAAGTCTAAGATAAAATTTATATCCATGAATTTCATTCCAACTGTTACTCATGTGAATTGTTCATGATTTCCCTTCCTGCTGAATGTACACCAGTTTAAGACACAAACTTATTTCTGATGGATATTTTGACATTCACAAGAATTGCCACATCAGTAATGAGCCAAACCTGAACACATGCACAGGTGGGTTTATTCTTTCACATACTAAATCAGGTTGGAAATACATGTATGAAATTGGAATTCTCTGTATCAAGTTCAGCTTCCTCTCTTTTCCCTTTTTATCCCTAGAGATAAAAAAGAAAGGCTACACAAATTATTTGATAAATTCAAATATATGGAAGGCATAAGTGCATAAAGCAAAATACACTATTTAAAGGATCTAGAAATCTTAGTATATAAAAAGATCTCAGCAGGCATGGAAGATAAGTGACAATCAAAAATGAAAAAAAAATGAGAAAAGTATACAAGATCCTGAAGGGCAAAATATATTTAAATCTAACAGATAGTTTTAGTACAATGTTCTACTTCTCCGTAAAAGAGAATGCAATATTCAGGGTCATTTGAACTCTTCCTTTGAAACCAATGTCTAAAAGAGCTTGATATGAAGTAAAGAAACTCTACTTTTTCCTTCCTTCTGCAACACACCATAACAAATGGAATCTCAGGGCTCTAACAGTTATTAGGAATTGTTTGCCTTTCCAGGTCTTACTCTGAAAAGGTCCCTGAACCCTCCGGGTTGTACTGGTTACATTATTCTTTGCCTCAGGCTCCCCAGAACAAATCGTTCTGTTTAGCCTTGGTGTGCATACCTAGATCCAATTAAGTTTTCTTACCTTATACAGAGAGACCCTATAGACCTGAGCAATGCTGTTTTCACAGGATTTTGTGCTCACAGAACATCCTCCCGCCTTTGGTAGCTGCCTGATTAGGGATCATTGACCTTGAAATGCTCCCTGGCCAGCAGCTTGGTTTCTTTCAAGGATCTTAGTTGATGCCTGGTACTCCAGAAGGGCCCTCTTGCTCTTGAAGTCAAAACAGCTTTCAGAAGGTGGCCTGCTGGTTTTCCACCACTTAGGAATCATAACTGATTTTTGCTTGAAGATTTTCCTTCAATATCTCTATGACCTATGAACATCATGGCAATGACATACAAATTTCAGAACTGAAATACAAGCACTCCAAAATCTTGAGTTTTATACCTGTAGAACAAAAATCAGTCTAAAACAAGCACAAAACATATTAAAAGATGAAATATAATATTTGTAACAGATGGAAAATGGTCTTTACATATTTTCTTTAAGAAGTAACAATTGTCTTGACTGTTTTCAGCCTACCACATGCTTCAGATCAGTGTAGGGCTTTAGAAGAGTTTAGTATTTCCAGATTTTTCCTCCAGAAAATGATCAGTGCTTCATTAACTTAAAATATTAAATTACACATCCAGTCAATGATTAGTTATTTGACAATGACCAATTAATAAGGAATCAGCTCAATGACATTAATTGACACTGGAAATTCTCTGCTTCTGTGGAAATGTTAAACATCAATCTAATTAAAAAATAAAATGTGGATTTGTTTACAAAAGAATCCTCCCTGTCCTCATTAGATGCACCATTAGATACATCTAATCTTACCATACTCTAGTTATTCTGGTGGAATGCTCACCTGAAAAATAGATTTGAAAAATACTCAAAGGCACATCAGATAATATTTTTAAGAGTGGAGGCATTAATTTTTCTGTAAGATAATGTCTACCCAGTCCAGGGAACACGCCTCTGTGTTTCTAGCTGATTCATGTAACTAGATTGGAAAGCTGTGCCCTTTGCTCCCTTGTTCAAACTTCTGTTTCAACTAATACAGGGTCACAATGTCTATTAAGCGTATGGAAAATTCTCTCAACCATCTGAAATTATTCAGTGACCCCTATGACATTCAGCTAATCAACAATGCACTTTAATTTCTGTGTAATCATCATTAATTAAAGAGGAAAGTTTTTCTGCTGAAATGACCAAGGTACAGTTTCTTGTGTCTTCAAGAACAGATTCAATGAAAGACAACAGTGACAATACAAACTTCTATATGCAAATACAACAAAATCAAAAGAGACAAAAAAAATGAACAAACTTTCCTGTGTTTAGCTGACAGAGAAAGAAAGATGTAAGCACTGCTTTAAAAAGTGTGTTTTATTAGTGTGTTATGTGCTTACTATAAACTTCAGTTCTTTCTTTTCTGTTGTTTTGGGGAGGGGGATGTTTATGGTTTTTGCATATCTAGTAGCATCAGTATAGTTGAAACAATGAAAGTCAAGACAATACCTTCCTGCTTTGCACCTTCCTGTACAAACTTTAATAAATGGTATGCATATCCCAGCAGCACCCACAAGACAAGAAACTGAGAAGATATGCCCAAGAAGTGGAAGAAAAGGGAAGATGGTTTCTGAGGAGTAGTGTTAGAGCCGCTTTCTTAAAAAACCGTCAGGACCTATGACTGCTACCCTACTAAGATATTTTCAGGTAATAACCCACTTCTCTGTGTGGTCTTCTGTCCACTAATACTTTGCCAAGAAAAAATCTCATAATACCAAGTAAATGACAAACAGACACCTGAGAAACCAGGGATTCTGGAGGAAGCAGCTGGAGAAAGCACAGTTTAGAAACCCTTCTGCAGACACTCTTACTAAATACTATATATGTGATGACAATCTGCAAAACCCCCAATGCATAGAAAAAATTTCTCCCAATGGTGCAGCTGGGAGATACTGTCCGGTTTGATTGACCATGTGCATTTCAGTACAGCTACCACAATGGGTGGAGGTTTGCAATGTACCTCTGTGAATGTTAATGTTAGAAGAATGTGGAGATGCCTCCATCATGCAATACATGCTTGTGCACTTCACTCTATTGAAAACCACCACACATGCAGTTTCTATTTAGAATCACAGAATCATTTAGGTTAGAAAAGACCTCTAAGATCATTGAGTCCATTGATTAACCCAGCTCTGCCAAGTTTAATGTCTTAATCCAATGATGTTTTTGTTAACAATCCTTAATGCCAACCCTTCCTCTCTCTGGGGAAACTACTAGGGATGCATCCAGTTCTGCTTCAGGAATTCTCCTTTCCCTTCAGAGAATCATTAGCAAAAAATTAAAACTCAAGGTATATTTCAGCCTCTTCTGCCCTGATATGGGGGGAAGTGTGTACTTATAGCTGAAGAGGTAAACAAAAATACTAATCTGCTAACCTAAAAGAGACTTTGTCTTCAATATCAAGACCAAGATTTCCATATGGGCTATAAAATTTATAATAAAACTCCCAGCAGAATCAACATGCTCAAAACAAAGCAATTGTATTTCATTAGTGTAGGTACAGCTGTGAAATCAGGCCAAGACATAGAAAAAGGGATGAAAAAAGCACCCTTTTTTAAGATTTTTTTTTTTTTTACATTATCCCTGCATTCTTCTAGAATTCACCTTAACTGCTGTTAGAGGATACACAGAGAAACTAGCATGGTCACATGATCTTGACTCCCCTCATTGTGATTTCAGCTTTTCTAAAACACTATATAAATGCAGGGGAGGAAGAGGACAGGATATTACTATGCCTTATTCTTCACGAGAACAATCTGGATAATGAATCTGCCCAAGCACCTGCTGTGTGAAATAAGCATGTGAAAATCTTGCTTTCATGATTTACAGCATTTCAGCTGTCTGCTTTTTTACTTACCTTCAACAATCTGACACATTTGCTTGGAATTTATTATTTGTTTCCATTTCACAATAGTTATTTAGTAGTCTACAGAATACAAATAAACCAGGGGAGATTTGTGGTTCACTAGTAAACAGGAAAGCACATGCATGAAAATGTTAAAATCAGCATGGACTGTACAATCACAGGAGACATTCGCAGGCTGACTGGCAGCCAGAAAGAACTGAAGTATTTTTTCCTAATTTCTTATTAGGATAACACTTTAAATTTTGGTAAATGGAATCCAGAAATGTACAAAGAATAAACCAAACCCAAACTGTAGAGGTACAACCTGGAAAGTGTCATGTCTAACTCTAGCAATGCACAATAACCATAGTTTTTTACATTGAGTCAAAAAACAGATGAATCTGCTGTCTACTTAAATTGTTGGATATTTGTTTCCAAAGATTTATCCCTAAATCTTCTAGCATTAAAAAAAAAAAAAGTTTAGAATTAAATAATACTTTCAGTGTCTTTTGTTCTTTATTTGTTGGTTAGAAAATGGTAAATAATATTATTCGGGTCCACGCTACCCTTCAATTTTGTCTTGTACATCAGTATTCTCATACATTATGATACCTTATAAGCAAATATTTTTATGTGTTAGATAGAACCTCATGTAGTAAGCTGAGCTTTGAGAAAACTTCAAAACTAAAGCTGGACATGGAAATACAATCCTTGGAATTTCAAAGGCTTATAATTGTGTATTATGTTTATTCAAGCATTACACTATTCTTAATGAACTGAAGAGATTTTAAATCATAAAGCCAAGAGTCAAGTTTCTTATATGTCACATTTCATTTGTAGAATTATAGGTATTTATATGCTGATTTTCTCTTTTCATGTATAGTTACTTGTATCTTACATGTTCAAAAATATACCTATTAGAGAATAGGTTTATCTTTGATTGATCAAAATTAATAGAAATAAAACACAGAAAAGGTCACTACATATCATATTTGAATAGTCCAGGCAAACTGCACCTGTAATTGAACCAGAGAACCTCGCAGCAACCCAATCATCCTGTAGCTCAAATTTCAGGCAGCCACAGGCTGTTGGTCCTCATGGAAAAGCGTTGCTATGATAGAGAATGTGAAACCTACGGAGTCTGGTTCATGTCACTTGTGTAGCCGTTCCCACCATACTAAGCTTCAAAGCACACTCCATGTGCATTGACATAATGGCATTTCTAATTCCTCTCCTAAATATTTGGGCAATTTCACACAAAGTAACTGTGAAAGATAACACAGAAAAGCATCTAATTAAGAAAAACATGTACTCCATAAGCCAAATTGAACTGACTCAGGAGGGCAGAACAAAACTTTGCTCCCAGTAGATTTTATTAAAATAATTTCATCCTTCTTGCGTGCTTTGATCAGCAATATGATAAAAATAGTTATTAAGTTATCATCAGTCACTGCATACCAAGCATTAATTTTACAAGCAATGGTGACAAAGAATCATAATTACAAAACAAGCATATCAGACCATCTGCAAAGTTATGATGGTTTTTTTACCATCTAGTAGTGGAGAAAACATACTTATTTATATTTAGCTATTTTTAAGTACTTGAAAAGGAAAGGCACTCCATTAATACTTACTAGCATGAATGTTGACCCAAAATTATTCATAAATATTAAGTTTTGCTTCTGGTGCTTGAACAACCACACTGATTCCAAATATCATGTCCTAATCCACTAGCTTCTCTGTTTCTGATCCCGTATAATGCTCTGTTGGCTTAACAACCTTTCATATTTCACAGTTAACTTCTTGAAAATTAATGGGAAGAAGAGAGTGAAGTAGGATGAGAGCTAACATCAACAAAAGAATATTTAATTTGCAAATCAGAGCAAAGTGGCAGTGCTCCATTTTCAAATATTTTTAGCCCTCAGTATTTAACATATTATAAAAGTGATTGACCATATATTTAAAATACAGACTATCTTTAATAAGATACACTTTTGTTTGACTCTTTTATATAACTGTGATCACATGCAGCCTTACCCAATTCAGAATGAGAAATTAACAGTTGTACTAACTCATAAACTGGAATCAGACCAGCTTCTCTGTAATATTGCTATAAATAAGACCATCAGACCCAATATTTCTCTGGTTTTCAGCAGGAAGAAATATAATATCTTCAATATAAACATTCATGGTAATTTTTTGTTCCTGACAGACTCCTGTTTGATATATTTATAAAGACACAAAGGGTAGAGACATATTGCCATTTAAAACAACTATTAAAAACCTTGCACTGACATAGCAACAAGGTACCTCATTATATCAGCCCCATCTGTATTTCTAGGGTGGTTACTCAAGCTCATCATGCTCAGCAAAAGATGTGAGATCTGCTGTGACATAGGATGTACAAACATAGGAGCACAGATTCAGAGAAGACATGCACTGTAATGATTTAGGGCAAGGCTTACCGTTGTTTGCCATCTGGAATAACAAAAGAACAGTTTGAGAAAAGCTATGTGTTCTGACATTCTTATTTATGGTAGGCAATGCTTTGTGTCTTGAGTGTTCAAAAGAAATTCCGAGGTATTATTTGTACTTAAAGCAGTATTCCAAACACAGACTCTGACCCACAGTGCTCTGGGGTTTGACTGACAGGAAGTATACAGCTCTTAGCCCAGATCAATGCAAGGATAAACGAACTCGCTGTACCAGATTTAATATTATGGAGCTGGCCTGTGTCTGTAACCTTTCCTTCCTCAGAAGTTCCCACACAGTACAAGACTGTAGCTTAACACTCAACTCCTGCGTAAGGGATGAAAAGGAGCACACACGAGCTGTATCTCAGCACCACAACTGCCAGTTGCTACATTATCCCAGTTCAAGAAGCAGACAAAGCTTTTATTGCACACGAGCTCCAGCTACTGAACCAAGAACAGCCAAAGTGTCCTTCCATTTCTTTTCTTTTTGGAAGGAAGACATTCGTAAAATACTTTCTGTTCTCATTCCTCTATGCCCAAAGAGAATTCAGATACACTGTCTACACAATAAGTAGCCTTCAGTGACCAGATAGCCTTGCTGTGGTGGAACCTGAGCGTAAATCATGCCTGATTTATTTTGAAAGGTAAATGTCAATTTAGACATGGGCTCCTCTTATTTTAGTGATTTTTCAAGTAGGTTATTTTACGTCTTCTCCAAAAGCAATTTATTTTACTATTTCATCCCCAGTAAGAAAAAGGTCTTGATTTGAGGTTACCATGATTTTGTACTTATTGCTAAACATACATCTCTGAGGTTGAGGTATAATGCCCGTAACAGCATCACAGCTTGGTGCAGATTAAGTTCTAGAGTCTTCTTGAGAGAAAGAAATTGAAAATATACTGCAGCACTGTTATCCTGCTCAGTATCATCGGAAACTGTAGTAAGTCCCTCTATATCAACATCTAGATCACTAATAAGCGTAAGACAATACAGAACCAAAGAATGTCCATCACAGAACTTTGCTTGATATACTTTTTCAGTCAGTGAGTACTCCAAATTAATTTTGTATGTAGTATTTTTTTCATCTTGCACAAGTTTTAAAATAGAGTATTCATGCTGAACTTTACATAGGTAGCATATATTGGGAATGAGGATGTTTTGTTTTCAAAGCTTACACATGGCCTGAAACATGACCTTCTTCAACAAATTCTGTTTTCCATTTTGTTTTCAAAGCTTACACGTGGCCTGAAACATGACCTTCTTCAACAAATTCTGTTTTCTGGTGTTAGTCTCACTTTGTTCTTGGACTACAGCTCAGTTCTGTGATTGTTTCTTCTGGTAATTTACTGGATACTTTAGACAAGGATTTATAACACCCTATTTTCTATCCTTCCTTCTCTGTGTAAAAAAATATTTTCCTTTCTCCCACCATTTCATGTTTTATTTGTCCTTTGCAAAGTGTTGAACACAAGAGCCAATGCCTCTGAAATTTTACAAGTTCGTTAAATGTCTGGGAATGATGTTAAACAGGTTCATCTAACTTACAAATCTCTAGCTCACCTAAGAATTTTCTAAACCTTTTTTTTTTTATTTCGGGCTGGCTTATTGCCAGCATTTGTTCTATTAGACACCAGTTGTAACCTCATTAGTGAAGATCAGAGAAGAACAGCATTAAACACATCAGTCTTCCCCCTCCCATTATTCATGAGAAGAAGTCACATTCTGCACTCCCGCACTCTGGCAGTGTCTAATACTTTGTGATTAATCATCTTTCTACTGACATGCTTTTGGAGCAAATATGTTGTTTACTTGAATATGGCTCCTAATTCCATTCTGTAATTTGATCTTCCAAATGTTGACCTTGAAATTACAGAAATCAGCAAAGGAGAAGAAAGGGATGAATCACTGTTCCTCATTTACCTTTTTCTCTTGATAACTTTCCTTCACATATAAACAGTGAATAAAATTTTAGCAGTGAGATCCCCAATCCTTTTGGCTTAGAGGGATATACTCATCTGCTGAAAACTGTTTTTATACCTTTGCTTTGCTGAAATACATCGATATTTGGTAACCATTTATTTGTAGAGAGCAGTGACACTGTGCAGCAGGGAAGTGCCAGATCCCTCATGAGTCAACCCATCTCAAGTAATGCTGAACACTACACTTGGCCAGACTCAACACTGATGAAGCAAATTTTTGAAGATACAAATTTAAGTTAGCCTTTTTGTTGAAAAGAGAGGATTAGTTCTGAGTTTATATTATCAGTTTCCTACAGCATCACTTCTGACACCCATTCTCTTACGGCATGTTGTTGCTTCAGGCACAACTGTTGTGCCTAACAAATTATCACAATTCCCTGAACTCACTATTTATCACAGATCTCCTCTGTCTGAGCACTAGAATTAGGCCTCTAGTGCCAATATGACACAGACTATCAGTCATGCCAGATATTCCTGATAATCCATTTTGCACCTTCCCCATTAGCCTGCATTGGCCATGGATGTGCACTCTTCATAAAATCCTGGAAGAGGCTGCTTGGGAGTTATAAATGTGGCAACACAGCTCATTATTACCCTAATTATCTGCATGACCCTATGCTCACTCACACTCTACTAGCTGTCCTTTCCAGAAACCTTTGGTCTGCAGACTGTCTATAAAGGTCTGTTCCTTTCATGCCATTATTTCTCTCGAGCACCAGAATCTACCTATGCCTCCTAAAAATTACAGATTTTTACTTCAAACCTCCACACTTGACTCTGTTTAGCCTCTTTCTATACAAATCTTGGGAGGCTGAGCACAGCACTCAACCCATGGTGCAGTGTAGGTGGAGGTGCTGGATTGGAAATTCTCTGCAACACAGGGCGAGATATGGAACCTTCTGCAACAGTGTCTGGAGGAGACAGACAAACAGCCTGTCTTGAACTTTTTCCCAGAATGGCTCAAATTAGTACACTGCTAATGAGGTACCATCCCTGAGATACATTCTGACTAATGTTCATGACAAATATGGATAGATTAAGTACATTTATAATACAACAATTAATTTGCATCAGTACAGCTTTGCGAACTGCACAATGACTCTTAATGTGTATTTGCTTCGAGGCATAGACAAGGATAGACTTTACCCTGAGCATTTTTTCTCTTGCTAAGTTAT